>JAHWFP010021880.1:0-40414 GCA_023313725.1 Lithobius niger | reverse complement strand
GGCACTAACAGGCACCACGCGCGATCCAAGCGGAGGATTAGCTAAACTAATCACACTGAGACTTAAAACTGATTTTTAAAACTGTGTCGTGCATTAAATAGCCAAATCAGGTGATTTCAGCACATACTGAAGATAAATATTTTAGGATAGTAAAAACTAATTTTAATCGGTGCTAAATTTTTGTTTTTTTGCTGCAAAATTAATTGAGAGAATTAAATGACAATATACTTAAATAGCTTGTTTACTCAAGTGTGTTTATTCCATCACTATGGTATCTGGTTTCAGTCCAGCATTAATTAACGCGATACAAGTCTAATTTATCCACAAATTTAGTTTTAATAGCATTCCTCCTCCAAATTTCAACATAATTCACAGTTTAAACTAATTTACTGCAGAATTATGAAAACAAACTTGGGTTGACGATGTAGGTAGGTAGAGTTTTAATGGGAACCGGGCTGCATGGCCATCTGTCGCAGGAACTTTTATCCAAGTGTCATTGGATTCTGAGCAACTGCAGCTAATGGAAACCAATGCTAACTTAGATGCAAGTTCCTGCGACCGATGGCCGTGTAACCCGTGTTTCATCAACTCCACCTGGAAAGAAGCAGGTTTAAAAAATAGATTATTATTGTTTTAAAAGCCCCCTCTCCCAATTTTAGCCAAATTAACTGCACCCGTTCCTGGGCGTTTAACACATTATCATGTTTTACCGATCTTGTGTAAGGAAATGAAGAAATGAATGGAGTGTTTTGTTACAGTGTCAGCATCCGGATGATCCTTTCCCTACAACTTTATCTGACTTGGCTGGCTTTTGGGATATGGTTCTAATTCAAGTTGACAACATCTATGACATGTTCAGAGATATTGATTTGCTCAAGGATAACCAGTGGCAACAGCGCCAGGTAAGAATAAAATGTTTGCATCGGCGAATTTAGGGGTGTGCAAAACTGATTCGAGTCCAGTCGAGCTCCGACTTGGGCTCAAGCTCGACTCGACCTTTCGTACAAAAGCTTGAATGTTTCAAGTATTTCAAGTTGGTCGTATAAAGCGTTGCGGAAATCAATAAAACTAATTAATTTTAACTCTTAATGTGTTAAGAGAGTTAATTAGTTTTGAATTTATACTTTTAGCCTTCAATCGAAACTTAGCGAGGGTTGACTGGATATTTCAACGCAGGCACTGGTACAATTTTATATTGTAACTTGGAACAATGCAGTGTTCTGTAGCAAGCATTGGTCCAATTTTATATTCTAACTTGGCAGTTGAACTTGGTTGAAGAGTAGCCTGCAATTAATTGTATGTACTAACTTGTCAGTTAACATTGAGCTTGAATTAAAAGTTTTGGCAAAACTCGAACTCGACTCGAGACACTAATCATTGGCCAGGCACTCGATTCGAATCGACGTCAAAATTTTGAGCTTGCACACCCCTATCGGCGATAGAAAAATGATTTCACATCAGTATGTTAAGTCACTGGAACAGTGTCGATGGATGTTAAGTGGTGAAACTGGCAGACACATTGGGAGATGGAAAGGATGGTGCTTAGGCCTAAGGAAGAAATGGGCTGACTCCATCTTTAGTGGATCAGGTTTTAATGGTCATGTAGATGTTCAGAGCTCGCCCACCATATAGCCAGGGACGGCAGCCAGCAAACAAGAAGGCGGCTTGGGGTACAATTAGTCCGGGGAAAATAGTAAGAATTCTAATGGACTAGCCGAAAGACTCGCCGAGGAAGACATCTTAGTTTGGCAAGTATCAAGTTGGTAACCAGGAGACCCATCACGCCGCAACGACAACAATGGCGGTAGAAAAGCATACAGTACAAGTTACAATTGTTACAAGGTTGTAATTAGTAATCATTGTAATACGGGCTTGATATTGAAGTCCACAGCCAAAGTCATCAGACCCAGGACCACAGGATATGAAAGGTCGACGGGGACCAAGCGCAACTGGTGTTAGGTTGCGTCAACCCTCGTCGATACAGTGCCGGGGAGGGGAAAGAAAATTCTCCTTTCCCCGTAAAGGAGTTTTTACATGAATTTGATGAAATTAGTTCACATTTTCAAACAACATCAAATCATTAACCCTTTTAGGTCCACGCCATTTTTTCAATTCGCGAGCGAGAAAGGCCATGGCCGCAACATGGATGCCGTGAACAAGTTGCATGCCTCACGAAAATAAATTGTACTAAAAAAACTATGCGGTCTTGGCGTATAAAAATTCGCAGACGTAATAATTATATTGTAAATTATTGAACAGAAATATAATTGGGACCATCGTACTACATTTTCTTTATTTAAAAATATCCTGAAGTTCGACTATGTAAACAGCGCTAATGAAAGTTTCAACTTACAGTATTCGGAATGATAACATCCACTCGATATTCTTTCGTCACAATGCCTGTTATTACTTCCGAAATCATTATTTTATGTTTTATTACCGTAAAAATAGTTTAAAGTTGCTTTATTTCCCCAATATTTACGATCGCTGAAAGCTCACTACCATTTCGTCCTCAGTGGCCATATTGACCGGCTGCCCGCAAGCGAACGCACTCCTGCTAGCACCAATGGATACGACCTTGACTCGCTTCGCGTGACGTCACGAATGAACGGCCGACGGGTCACGTGCCGCGAACGAACCAATCGGCGCACGCTATAGCACGCGATCGGGAAGAGTTTGAACAAGGGCCGTTGAAACAGCACATTTCATTCGAAGAATACAGGCAGTGACGTTGGACTTGATGACGTCATTTTTCGCGAGCTAGAAAATTGGGAATCCCCTCTCTCGAACGCGCTCAAGATGGCGGCAGCACGTTGCGTATTTCCGGAGATACGATCGTTTGAACCGAGTGCCGTTTTCAGCAAACAAACGCAATTTTCATGTCAATTTTGACGACGATGCCAACAATAACATCGACTTAAGGTAATAAAAAGATGCTTTAAATTACATAAACCGAAATAAACCTTAAATATACGTTCCAAAATACCTAATTCTATCGGAGTTAGCCTACGATGTACGCAATAGGTTTTTTTTTTTTTAAACAGGGCGTAGAACTGAGCGTACGGTATGTCGTCGTTTGGTCTTTTTTGCAGCGGAATTGCGACGACGATATATCATCGTTCGGACCTAAAAGGGTTAAGGAGTCGGTTTGCCGAAAGCCCATGTTGTCAAGAAGGATCCACATGAAATTAAAGTTTACAAATTCGGACAAAGGGAACCAAGTAAAAATGTCACTTGTACTGATACAGTTTTTAAATTCCAGGCTCTGGCTTCCCGAACCTTATTGACCGGAATCAACAAGAATAATACTCTATAAATATAAAAGCCAAGGTCGAAAATTATAAATAGCAACAACAAGTTGCAAACTCTGACCATTGAATATACGAACATCGTGTATAAAACGAGTTATTCAAGAAAAAAGTCAGTAGCGTAAGAAATACGTTATTGCCATTTATCTCAAATTTGTTGCAAAATAAGACAAATTTCATAAGAAATTTGTAAAATGTCTATTCTTGACTTTAAAGATCATACATTGTTTTGTACAGGCCAATATTATATTGTGGAAAAATGCAATTAAAATTCGGCCCTAAAAATTTTTACGATATTAAAGGAGCAGAGGGAAAAGTTTTAGGATAAGCCGAAATAGAAAAGGGAAAAGCTGCTCGCAAAAATCGAAAATTTGCTTAAATGCAGACACAAAATTAAACAACCAAGAAAATAAGTCTAAGCTGAAGAGTCTTATAAGTTCACTTAATTCATAACGTTAAAATTAAAATCTTAAAAGTTAAAACAATTGTCTAAAGTAACAATGACAAAGTAATGAGTGCGAATGGCACAAGTAACTGTTTAACAATAGCAAGTAAAGGTATTGTTAAAGAACATTAACATGCCTTGAAAACCAGTTAAATTCGTTGCGTTTTTTTTTTTAATTACAAAATTATCTTTCAAATCTTATCCATAAAAAATAAATAGTTCACTAGGCTTACCAAATATAAACGGTTTTTACTCGATCAGTGTCGTAAATAAAAGTAAGTTTGAGGTGCATCATCAAAGACTTTTCCCAGCACAATTCAAACAAGTTTTCCGACAAATGTTTTTGTCTCGTCTGCCAGCGCATTTAAAGGCATAGTTTGTATAGACTGTTTACCAAAAAAAAGTGCTAACAACAAAGACAATTTTTATCAAGTGACTCATCAACCCCGAAATTCTATCAAGTTAAAATTTACATATTCGGGCCAAAAATTAAAGCAAGGAACGTGTGAACTTTTTCTTGAACTTTTCTTGCTGCCAGCAAATTAGTAGTAATTAATTTTCAGCAGATTTGGGGGAAAGTACCAAAGAACCTTTGGGGAACCAAAAAGAAATAATACAAAACGAAGAAAGTGTAATTCCAAGTTAAGAAGCCCAAAAAAAGTAATGCACGATCTAATGCTTCGACCAACCGTCACTTTGAGATTGCAGTTAACCCAAAACTTGCACCTTTTTCTAATTTCTAAACAAAGTGGCCTTTTGGGGTTTGACCAAATCAAAAACCGCTTCGCGTGAGTAAACACTTAAGACCTTCACGATTTTGAAGTTAGCCAAACCAACTAAAACCATTTTGGTAAATGGAAAGAGTTAGCATTAATTTTGACGATTTAACACAAGACAAAATTAAAGTTAAATCTATCGTTACACTGGGAATTTTAAGTAAATCAACTTCTTGCTGAAAATAGGTAATTTAGGTATTCTAATCAATCAATTCTAATCAATCATACGGTGCTAAACAACCAGTACGTGGCCAGGAGTGTTAACATTTAAAGTTCGACAAAGCCAAATAAAAAGAAAGCTTCGAAATAGTTCACACTTTTGAGAAAATTTGGTAAAACAGAATCGCTTTATTTTGTACAAAACAAAACAAAGGAAACGGTTTCGCCAGACGAAGGAAGATATTCTGGGGCCCCATAAAGTCTTACCGGCATCTATTCCAACTGGCTGACAGACTGCAACACCCACGCCCCACACTGAGTAAAGTAGCAGCACTGTTGCAGCCTAGAAACAACGAAAGTTGATTCAACCTTTTGATTAAAACCATCTGGTCTTAAGGAGTGAAAGTTACAGTAGCCCATTCTTACTACTCGTCTCACTCAGTCAGATACAGAATCGAGGGAAAACTGAGGAGTCTTGCCAGTTGGTCAAATACAAAAGAGGTCGTTTCCTCGCCGCCAATTGGTTTTCTATTGTTAGGGACCGGATTAATTCGTTTATGCCGGCTCCCAAAACAACCAATGGTGCGGGTATTAACGGGATTACCCAAAATTCCGTCGATTGAGCCCAACTGATTTGACCTGACTACCCCGTATACGAGGGAAGGATACTGTCCAAGGAACTGTCTGGCGCTTCATCCAGTGGTTCAGCCGAGACAATACCCACTTAAAATTAGGTTAAATAGTGATACTTTTTAGCCCAAGCACAAAGGTAAAGCCAAGCCCCCCCCCCAAAGAAAAAAAAGAAAGAAAAAAAGAGCGACCTTCGTGATAAAACCAACCACGGGAACAGAAGATTTTAAACAGGACCTTGAAGAAATCGAGCCCGAATTCATCAACTCTAACAAGATGCAGTAGCCAGGGAACTCGCTTGATCCCCCAAAAGCTATTCACCACATATCTGAATCTGACTGGCTTAGTGAAAAGAAATGTGTACACTGCACCTCAACAGGTGCAGATCATAAGGCAGTACAGACCCAAAGTAGCAATTAAACTAACACTTTATAAAAATACAACACCACAATCCACCAGTGGTACTTACGCTAATGGGACGCTTGCCAACACCAGGAAAAAACAAAGGATAGTACTTGCCATCAACAGTTGGAAGTCGCATTCTTGCAGAGGAACAGAAAGAAATTCACTAAAACTGTTGTGGAATGCAACGGCAGGGGTCAAAACGCAGGCCTTGGAAAGAGTTGAATATTCATGTTGGGGCTTCGAATTCTTGGGCACAGAGGGGAAAAAAGACAAAACAGTCTAATCGGCAGAGGAATCCGAGGCCAGGATCAGGCAAAAAGGAGCGTCACAGGTACTTGAGAAGTTTGTTTCCAGAACGATGAAGACCAGGTGTCGACAACCGATGAGGTATCTGCTTCACGGAAATGTGGGCTGCATACACCTTGTCACCGGATCTTCTCCCCATCGGCGTTAGCAGCTTCTTCACCAGGTCCAAAGTCAACGCACACCCTTCGTCACATTTAGACCAGGACCCTCTTCTGACATAAACAGAAGGTTAAAGGGATAAAATTTTAAAAATTAACAGCCTCTTCAGTCTTAAAATGACTGATATAATTTCGGCGATGCACCAGAAAGTTATGTGTCGACGGATGTTAAGTGGTGAAACTGGCAGACACATTGGAAGATGGAAAGGATGGTGCTTAGGCTTAAGGAAGAAATGGGCTGACTCCATCTTTAGCGGTTCGGGTTTTAATGGTCATTTAGATGTTCTGAGCTCGCCCACCATATAGCCAGGGAATGCAGCCAAAGGCCAAGACAAGAAGAAGGCTTGGGGTACAATTAGTCCGGGGATGGTAAGAATTCTAATGGACTAGCCGAAAGACTCGCCGAGGAGACATCTTAGTTCGTAGTTCGGCACGTATCAAGTTGGTAACCAGGAGACCCATCAGGCCGCAACGACAACAATGGTGGTGGAAAAGCATACAGTACAAGTTATAATTGTTACAAGGTGGTAATTAGTAATCATCGTACTACAGGCTTTATATTGAAGTCCACAGCCAAAGTCATCACACCCAGGACCACAAGATATGAAAGGTCGACGGGGACCAAGCGCATCTGGTGTTTGGTTGCGTCTACCCTTGTCGATACAGTATTGTTCACTATTTAACCTAATTTCAAGTGTGTATTGTCCCGGCTGAACCACTGGATGAAGCGCCAGTCGGTTCCTTGGACAGTATCCTTCCCTCGTATACGGGGTAGTCAGGTCAAATCAGTGGAGCTCAATCGACGGGATGTTGGGTAATCCCGTTAATACCCGCACCATTGGTTGTTTTGGGAGCCGGCATAAACGAATTAATCCGGTCCCTAACAATAGAAAACCAATTGGCGGCGAGGAAACGACCTCTTTTGTATATGACCAACTGGCAAGACTCCTCAGTTTTCCCTCGATTCTGTATCTGACTGAGTGAGACGAGTAGTAAGAATGGGCTACTGTAACTTTCACTCCTTAAGACCAGATGGTTTTAATCAAAAGGTTGAATCAACTTTCGTTGTTTCTAGGCTGCAACAGTGCTGCTACGTCTTTACTCAGTGTGGGGCGTGGGTGTTGCAGTCTGTCAGCCAGTTGGAATAGACGCTGGTAAGACTTTATTGGGCCCTGGAATACTTCGTCTGGCGATACCGTTTCCGTTTTGTTTTGTATAAAATAACGCGATTCTGTTTTACAAAATTTTCTCAAAATCGTGAACTATTTCGAAGCTTTCCTTTTATTTGGCTTTGTCGAAATTTAATTAAATCGGTCAAAGTGTCGGGGCTCAAAAACTGGCCGTCTAAACTTGATGAAACTCGGTGTGAGAATAACACTCCTGGCCACGTACTGGTTGTTTCGTACCGTATGATTATTGATTAGACTTTAAATACCTAAATTACCTATTTTCAGCAAGAAGTTGATTTACTTAAAATTCCCAGTGGTAAAGATAGATTTAACTTTACTTTTGTCTTGTGTTAAATCTCGAAAATTAACGTTAAGTATTTGCATTTACCAAAATGGTTTTAGTTGGTTTGGCCAACTTCAAAATCGTGGTGGTCTTAAGTGTCTACTCGCGCGAAACGGTTTTTGATTTGGTCAAACCCCAAAAAGGCCACTTTGTTTAGAAATTAGAAAAAGGTGCAAGTTTTGGGTTAACTGCAATCTCAAAGTGACAGTTGGTCGAAGCATTAGATCGCGCATTACTTTTTTTGGGCTTCTTGGAATTACACTTTCTTCGTTTTGTATTATTTCTTTTTGGTTCCCCAAAGGTTCTTTGGTACTTTCCCCCAAAACTGCTGAAAATTAATTACTACTAATTTGCTGGCAGCAAGAAAAGTTGAAGAAAAAATTCACACGTTCCTTGCTTTAATTTTTGGCCCGAATATATAAATCGTATCAAAAACCAAAACTGGTAAAAGGGGCAGCCAAGTTAATCGCACTGCTTAATAATTCAATGGTTAAATGAAAACTAGTTGCTACTTTCGGTAGCAATGTTCAAGTTTTCATTTAACGTCCAAAGTATTATTCGGTGCGATTAAGTTGGCGAATGTTTTGGTGTGTTGATATCACTCCTTTGAAGGGCCGAACCATTCGGAACTTGGTGGCCCCTTTTACCAGTTTTGGTTTTTGATTTGATATCAGTCCTTTTTTTTTTAATTGTGTATTAAACTCAACTCCACTACCGTGCAGATGTGCAATAAAGTGGCACGTCCACAAGAAATTGGTTTTCAACAATTTGCTACTACCTTTTGCCTACAGGTCGAACCATTCTCAACTTGGTCACCTCTTTAGAAGTTTTGGTTTGGTTTTAATTTTTTTGTAATTTGTTTTATTTCGTTAGTTTGGTGTGTTGATATCACTCCTTTAAAGGGCCGAACCAGTCTCAACTTAATGGCCTCTTCACCAGTTTTTGGCTTTGTCTATTTTGCTTTGTTTTTAGAGTTGGTTTATTTTTCGTGAATTGGAATTGAATAAAATTTCTTTGGCAACGTTGTTTAGATTTATCGTGCTACACTAGGAAAACATCGTTCGTTACCTTACTGTGAAAGTTCTCGTCACTATTAGAGTCATAATTACTGGAATTATGGAGAAAATGTCCGCTCATTTTCACTACGAGGCCACTTTTTAATGTCCAGCTAATTTTCGGTGGCTGGCTGCCACCATCCTCAGGCACTCCGACGAAAGTTTTTGGCCTCCGTGTGTTCCTACATCGTTGTCGTCTGCTTCAAATTTGTAACCGACGCTCCTCGCGGCCTCCCGTATTTGGTGGGCAGCATACTCTCTAGCTAAAGCGGGTGTTGGATAGGAGCGGATTCACTACATACTTTAAAAGTACAGATAACATCAAAAAACTGACGAAAGGAAGAACGAAGAAGAAGGAACAAGAAGGAAGAATGGTGAGGAGGACACAGAAGCTGGAAGATGAAGAAATGATGGGAGGAGTGAAGAACATTCGGGAAAGCGTCTACAAGATTCCATGCAGAGACTGTGATGCCGTTTATATAGGTGAGACGAGAAAGGGAATCCGGACGAGAATGGGGCAGCACATGGCCAATGTGAGAAACAAAAAAGAAGACAACGGCATCGCAGCTCACTGCATGGAGTCTAAGCATAATATTGGATGGGAAAAAGCTGAGACACTTGTGAAGTCAAATTCTAAAAATGACAGGCATCTGAGATGCTTAGAATCAATTGCCATTAGACTGCATGAAATTAGTGGTGTTTCGCTAATGAATATTCAAGGATCATCATTTCCCCGGGTCGAAAACGTCATTGGCAACGACCTGAAGCAACAGCTAGGCAGGAAGTGGAAGCTGGATGAGCTAGAGTGTATGCTGCCCACCAAATACGGGAGGCCGCGAGGAGCGTCGGTTACAAATTTGAAGCAGACGACAACGATGTAGGAACACACGGAGGCCAAAAACTCTCGTCGGAGTGCCTGAGGATGGTGGATTACCGAAAATTAGCTGGACATTAAAAAGTGTCCTCGTTGTGAAAATGAGCGGACATTTTCTCCATAATTCCAGTAATTATGACTCTAATCGTGCTACACTAGTGTGTGTCTAGGCACGCACGTCAGTATACACGTTGTCATTGTCTGAATTTTGGCTGTCCAATGAGATACGATGCCGACAATACTAACAATAGTTATAACAATATTTTCGTACTTACGCGCCATCCCACGTCATCCTCGTTACACCCCTAGGCTCCAAACCTTAAAAGGTACACAGTTCGTAACTTACTGCAGTCATTTGTACAATTTCATAGCTGGAAGCCTTCCCGTTATCTTGGTATCGATGAATAATCACCTTATGGAAATTAACATGGGGATGAGCGGACTAGCTAGCTAGTAACACATTTACATCGTTATTGAGGGCAAGATTTTCCATTGAAAGCAGCTTAGCTGACATTCCTACACGAGTTAATTTTTGTCAGGTGGGTCACTGCTCTTGATTTCGACACAATTTAAGCTTTTGTACCGAATTATTATTTTTCCTCAAGTACCTGAAATGTGCCCAACTATGCTTTAAGAATAAGACACTGACGCTATGGCGCCGCGTTACAATGGTTTACAACCTCGACAATTGAATTGATGTGATGTTTGTTGTGATGATTGTTGCCTAACTTGGCGCGACACATTAGCTTGTGTCTAGATTTTAACTTGATAGAATTTTGGGGTTTATAACCCGTTTATATTTGGTAAGCCTAGTGAACTATTTATTTTATATGGATAAGATTTGAAAGATTATTTTGTAACTTAAAAAAAAAAACTGCAACGAAGTTAACTGGTTTTCAAGGCATGTTAATTTTCGCCTTTCTTTAAAATACTTTTACTTGCTATTGTTAAACAGTTACTTGTGCCGTTCGAACTCATTACTTTGTCATTGTTACTTTAGACAATTGTTTTACCTTTTAAGATTTTAATTTTAACGTTATGAATTAGGTGAACTTGTACGACTCTTCAGCTTCGACTTATTTTCTTGGTCGTTTAATTTTGTTGTCTGCGTTTAAGCAAATTTTCGATTTTTAAGAGCAGCTTTTTCCTTTTCTATTTAAAATATTTCCCTCTACTCCTTTAACATCGTAAAAATATTTAGGGCGAATTTTAATTGCATTTTTCCACAATATAATATTGGCCTGTACAAAACAGTGCATGATCTTTAAAGAATAGACATTTTACAAATTTCTTATGAACTTTGTCTTATTTTGCAACAAATTTGAGATAAATGGCAATAACGTATTTCTTACGCTACTGACTTTTTTCTTGAATAACTCGTTTTATACACGATGTTCGTATATTCAATGGTCCGAGTTTGCAACTTGTTGCTATTTATAATTTTCGACCTTGGCTTTTATATTTATAGATTATTTGTTGATTCCGGTCAATAAGGTTCGGGAAGCCAGAGCCTGGAATTTAAAAACTCGATCAGTACAAGTGACATTTTTACTTGGTTCCCTTTGTCCGAATTTGTAAACTTTAATTTCATGTGGATCTTTCTTGAAACCATGGGCTTTTGGCACACCGACTGATGATTTAATGACAAAGATCTCTCGACAGACTGTCTCGCCCTTGTTTGGGCTTGTCAGTAGAGAATACTTTATGGATGAGAGCTAGGCTACGTTTGCTAGGGCAAATGACAAGGGCGAAACGAATACGGTTTCAGCCAGCGAAATAGCAGAAAAGTCTGCTTGTTTGGGGCTCCATTCTACTGAATGGTTGACACCCGGGCCTAGGACAATTACCAATTGATCATTTAATATCAATTAGCTCTCACCCACAAAGATCTCCCAGGCTTGTTTGGGGCTCCATTCTACTGAATGGTTGACACCCAGGCCTAGGACAATTTTTACCAATTGATCATTTAATATCAATTAGTAGAATGGAGCCCCAAACAAGCAGACGTTTCTGCTATTTCGCTTGCTGAAACTGTATTCGTTTCGCCCTTGTCATTTGCCCTAGCAAGCGTAGCCTAGCTCTCATCCACAGAGTATTCTCTACTGACGAGCCCAAACAAGGGCGAAACAGTCCGTCTAGAGATCTTTGTGGATGAGAGCTAATTGCTATTAAATGATCAATTGATAAAAATTGTCCTAGGCCTGGGTGTCTACCATTCAGTAGAATGGAGCCCCAAACAAGCAGACGTTTCTGCTATTTCGCTTGCTGAAACCGTATTCGTTTCGCCCTTGTCATCTATAGACAACCCAGGCAGCTGCCTTCAGCATTTTTTCCCAACCTTGTCACTCACTTCCCATCTGCCGCTCGTCAAGGAGCCTTTCGCAAGTTGGATCATCCGTTACATCCTCCGCTCCGGTCGTCCCTACCGACCCTAAGTCCTCAACGCCCTCCGTCATCCTTTTTTCCTACCGGCAGTCAGAGGACGGCAACCGTAGTTTGTCCTACTGCGGCTTAACGCCACCTTCCATCATCTCTCGCCACCGTTCCTCTCGGGCGACTGATACCTCACCAGTAATAGTCTGATCCTTTCCTCTGTACCATTCCTTGTGTTACCCCTCGCTTCCCCTGTTCAGCCACCGTCCGGACGGGAGGAGGGGGGGTTGCATCCCAAGTAGGAACATCAACATCACGTCAGCCCATATTCCTCCCACCAGGCCTTGATCTGTAACACGGATGAGGGGTTCTTACCACCTGTCACAACCAACACTTAACACCATACATCCTCCTGCGCAGTCTCCTTCATGTATGATACCTCGGCCGTCGCGCCCACCACATCCTGCATGGTTGCAGTTTGCGCATTGCCTATAGGGTTCTACATCCTCCTCTCTTGCTACTCCACTGTACAGAGATATTTCTTCTCTAGCTGCCACGCCGTTCACTTCGCTTCGTAACCCTCCGCCTTCCGCATTCCGTCTCCGCGTTCCTATGCCTCGTGCTAAAGGTACGCCGCGGGATGACGCCTCCCGAACTCCCCGTTCTGCATCCCCGAACCACGTTCCACCTATTGCGGAGGACGTGGAGGTTCTTAAACTAGCAACAGAACAGGATTCCTTGGAGCCACCCGTTCTGCCTCCGAATCCCTTCATTTCGAGTCATTCTGCATGCCTTGTAACACCGCGAACACGTCTCCCATCCCTTGCGGTCGACCACCTACGGCGCGGGACCTACGTTTCCTTTCCGACAAACTCTCTCACACTAAGGAATGATATGCCTGTCTCAAACTTCATCTCAAGGCGCGGAAAGTAGCAGCCAGGTTGACCTCCTCCATCAGCCCTCAATTAACTCCACTCGACCTATCCTCGCGTTGCTCTCAACATTCTGTAGTCGAACGTTCTGCTACCCAACAAACCAATGAACCACTGACAAGTCAGCTTTCGCCTTCCTTTCTCTCCAGCATTGCACGCTGTTGTTTAATGAAAGGAGTATAATATCCCTCCACACTACCACCACCTGCGCAGCCTTCCTTTTCTTTTTTACAAACTTCGGCTATGCAGCCCGCTGGTCTTTCCCCTACCTTCAACCAGTGCAGCTGTGCTACACACTGCTCCTCAACAGGACCAATCCTCGTACCTCGACCTACGTCACGCTGTTCCCGTTCCACACACCATCTTTCCGCGGACAGAGGACACCCTCCGCTCCTTCTTTGATGGTCACGCCCACATGAAATCCAGCATACCAATGACCAATTCAGTGGAAATCAAAGCAACCCGTTTTTCCCTTTACACCTCCTTGTCGCCGCAGCGTGCCCTCCGCACCCACAATTCAGGAAAACAGGATCCTTCTCCACGATCCACTCTCGAAGAGGCTCCTCTCCCGGAACGTCCTCCGTTCCCCATTCCGCAACCTTGTTCCACCACGACACCACACCAGGCATGTTACCAGTGTGAAAAATTATGAGAAATGTGAAAAAAAGTAGTAAGCAGTGTGAACAATTTGGATTTCATGCCAGAGACCAACAACAAACTTGATTTTGTTAAATTTTAATGTGGCTTTGTCATGAAAATGTTGATCTGGAGTGAGGTTTTAGTGGGAATAAACAAATAATTAGCGATCATCGTATAAGTCTTTCAACTGGATCCATCAGTGCATTGAGAATGACGTCTTCATTCGTGATTTGCCGTGGTCGTCACCCCAAAAAACTCCCATTACCCAAGAACTGTTATAGCTAGTGGATTACCCTCCCAGGACGACTTTAGCCAATTCGTATGCGGTCAAGACTCCAGTCTCAGATCTTACTCCGTCGGAGCTAAAAAGAGAAAGAAAGAGGCTAAAAAGAGTAAGCAAGAGGCTGCAGCATTGGCTAAGGGAAGTAACAATTGCAAGGATGTCGAGAAAAAAAACACTTTTGAAGGAAAAAAAAAAAGAACCAAGGTGAAGAAGAAAGCAGGAACAGAACTGTTAGCGACAGCATGCTGAAATTGGAACTGTAACTGTTTAAATTCAGCATCTGTAATTCGGCATTTACGTGCTACCATTTAAAAAAACGTATGTAAAAGTTTGTTAATTTGGCTGCGTGAAAAATGTGAAAAAAACAAGATTTTAAAATGTGAAAAAAATGTGAAAAATTTTGAAAAGCTGCTAACATGCCTGCCACACGCTACCATGCCTCCGCTTCAACTCGTTCCGTTCCCCGCAGCATCAGTGTTACGGGAAGCACTAACACGGATAACATTAATCGGTCCGCAAGATGGAGGACTTGAACTTTAACATAGATTTCTGCTAACATTAACAAGACAGCCAAATAAGCAGACAAGCTACAAGCAGAACATGACTTAATACGAGCATCCAACGAAGCTTTGAAAAACGAGTTGGAAGTCGTAAACCGAAAGTGCTACTTCATGAGACTGAATTACGCTCTCCTCCGCACACATCTTAATTGGGCTCTCCAATTCCATCTTCGTCACCTTGGTGGGCGTATTGCTATGCTCACTCCCACACACAACGCTCCATTCACAATAGGGACCACCTGGCCTTCCCGTCGGCCCTCCGCCACACCCCCTTTAATCACCAACCATCCGGGAACTACATCATGCAGCCCCATCTCCTCTGCAATCCCCGCTAAATGACGCATCTGCCACTGCCCCACAAATTTTCACTCCATCAGCCTCCGCCATCAATTTTCGTCCTCCACCTCCTTCTACGTACGCTCCTCCGCCAGCAGATGGTCCCTCCACCTTCAATTTGCGTCCTCCGCCTCCACCTGCGGCACTTCGTCTCCATCAGGATGACTCTCCCGACGCTCCAGGGGTCACACTTGCTACCCCAATTCCGACCTATGCATCCAAAACCGACACTGCGTGTAGCCCTACGGCACACAAAGGTCTCAACAAGGGCCCTTCCGATCGTTCTCCCGTTTCCGTTTGGCGTCAAACTCTGGAATCACCGCTCCTATATCATCTCTCAGATTATCCTGTGTGGCAATTCGACGACGCTCTGTCGTTTGTACTATTATTCCATGGCATCAATACTAATACAAGAACCGCTGCCGGAGACCTGCCTTGCTCTCCGTGTCATGCTAGCCCTGGGATTCAGGATGTTCCCTTAACTCTCTCACCCTCCGTCCTCCCAACAAAACATCAGACTTTTTTAATCCGAGAGGGCAGCGAGTTGTCCGCTTTTGCGGTTCCCTTCCCACCCGGAAGCTCCCGACTGTCACAACATCCGTTCCGTAACAAATATAACATCCAACCACATCCTACAAGCATATTCATCATACTCAAGATTTACTTCTGACCTGTCCGCTGGTTTCTTTACGATACCTCTGCTTCCGCACCATCCTCATCCTTCCCACAAGGCAAGATGTGTTCAGCTCTTATGCTTTGTTCCCCTTAAATGCTAGACCACTGCTTGTGGTGTATTTTTGAAACCTATTATTACATATGCACAAGAAACCGCATTCCCAATCTCACCTTACAATTGACTTTGCTAACTCACCTGAGTCTTGCTACATCCTAACTCTGGCAACATGGTGAAAGTGGTTGGGAACGCAGATGTGTCTAAATCAGGGAAAGTTTCTTTTCCTGGGGGTGCCAGTTCGTACTGTGGGAAGATAGAACGTACCTAGCCCTCCTCCGGGCGACGAAGTCTGCCATTAAAACAGGTAATGTATACTTTCGTCGGCTATAAAAGGACTAAAGTTGCAGGGCCCAAACCTGCATAAATTTAGTTTTTATTGCCTAACCGTAAATATCCATTACCTTAACTCCCGCCCAAACCTCCCCTCCATGACCTAGGTTCTGGAAGGTGGAAAAATGATGCCAACAGCTCGCTGTGCCTGAGCTTATATAAGCAGACCTAGACCCGCACATGCGCAGTACCGCACGAACTAGGCAGGGAAGACAACTTTCAAGATTCTAGGGGAAAATAAAGCTCAAAAGGGGAAACTGCTAGTAAAACAGGTAATTTTTGGTTGGGCAATAAAAACTAAAATTAAGCAGGTTCAGGCCCTGCAATTTTAGTCTTTTTTTGCTCCAATTGGATGGTTGAATATAGCATGTTGAACACAAAAGCTACATAACAAGCGACACTTTTTATGTGTTTTAAGGCTAAACAAGGTCAAAAATATAATGAAGTAGCAGAAAATTAGAATTAATTGCCTTAAATGTGTGCGTGAAAAATGAATGACTGTTTAGCGGTAACCTTAAACATGAAAATTGGCCCTACCTCACAAATCTGAATTGGATACTCTTGTGATGATGGATGGTTTGGGTGGCTCCATGTGTTGGTTGAACTTTCTTATTTCTTTGCAGGATACAGAAGTTGATGGCAGCGAAAGAAAACTTGTAAAATCAGTAAATGGGACAAAGAGCCGACGCCTGGGTACAGGCAAAAAAAGCACACTCGCAACGACTGCCAAATCAACTAAAGCAGAAGAAGCTGCAAGGGCTCGTGAAGAAGCACGCAAGCGGCTGGCAGAAGTTAAGCGTAAGGCTCGTAGCCAGTTGTTGAAATCAGATGAGCAAGTGGTCAAGATCTTTGCGCCAGACAGCAAAGAGTAAATATGCAAGATGAGTAAGCTGGAAGTTGATCGATCTGATATAAATATACAA
Organism: Lithobius niger; assembly: GCA_023313725.1. Classification (NCBI taxonomy): domain Eukaryota; kingdom Metazoa; phylum Arthropoda; class Chilopoda; order Lithobiomorpha; family Lithobiidae; genus Lithobius; species Lithobius niger. The sequence goes on along the minus strand of JAHWFP010021880.1, from coordinate 23,677 downwards.
TGAATGCTTTGTAACATTCTGCATCATTGTTGCTGGACAGCATAGAACTCTTGCCTGCTGCAGTTTTGCTGGTTAAATATTGCTTCGTTGATCATCTGAAGTAAGTTAAGGGAAGAAAGATGCTTTCATTTGTTCTCCGTTTTGCTGACAAAAAGTTGAAAGAACATTTTCAACTCTACATCTGGTACATTTTTGGTTGTTGTTACAACAATGAAAAGTGGTGTTATTGCAATTCTTTCCAAAGCTTTGTAGCCAAGAATCAAGTTTTTAAAAAATGTTATCGGGTTTGTTGATATATTAACTTGCAGGCGGCCGGTCCATATCTGCGTGCGACTTGCAGCCGGCATAAAATTAGCCTTCGTTTTAGCAAGTCTGCCAGACGACGTCATTTTAACTTGTAATCAACTGCAACTAAGATGCAACACTTGTGCTAGTATTGACTAGCATTTGTTAGGATGGAATGTGAATTCATAACCTTTGCTTGTTTAAAAAAAAAATAGACGATTGTGCTTATCAAATTTGTAGTGCATTAAGTTTTGCTGGATATTTTAACTGTTTTTTGGTATAAGGGAAAGCTTGAAAGAGCTGCTTGTTAAAAGTACATTGATGAAATGTGGTGTTTTCAAATTTTATTGGGTACTTATTTTTCTCACCAGACGCTCAACTTGAAATGTGCCAGTTGTCTCATTGTCGTTTTGGTTTAGAAGGAGGGAATTGTGTAGCTGGCCAACCCGCTTGCACTCCAATCATTTGGTTTCAAATATATTCTAAATTAATTTTTGAGAAAAAATCCAACGATATTCAAGGGTTACCTCTGCAACAATTTTATCCTTACTGCATTTATATTTTGTACCGTGGTTCTAATAAATTATTTCGAAGCATATGGAATTGCACATTAAATTGTTAAAACATTACTTCTAAGGATCGACCGTGTCTAGATATATCTGGATTCGGCGGCGGATAATGAATGCAGTATCCAGCCAGATCTGGACCCAGTAATTATATTGCACCGGATACCGGTTGCTACACAGCCAAAACATAGTCGCCGTTAACATGTTGCAGGCCTCCGTAAAATAAATCGTACAAACTAAATGATCTACGGGTATACAAAATTGCAAACGTAATAATTTTATTGTATAAAATACATGGGAAACCTTGTAATGACAGCATCCTCTGGTTATTCTCCCATTACAACATTGTTTGCGGCTTCTGAAATACCGTAGAAGTAATTTAAAGTTATTATTTCCTCAATATTCACTATCGTTGAAAGCAATCCGTTTTCAGCTGCCATCGCTCTCCTAGCCGGCTGTCCACAAGAGACGTGCACCTGCTAGCTCCAATGGCTGTGACCTTGTCGCTTGAGACTGCCCCAACACGATAAGTGGTCACGTGCCATTCACAAATCGGAGAATCCCAGCTTGCAATGGGGCTGCAACGAAGTTTCTTTACAGTGGACCGCTGATGCGCCCCACATCTGTGCTGAGGATACACAGAACTTCCCAAGGAATCAATGACTATCGACATAAACCGATGACAGTATCGTTAGCTCAACAGCAGTTTTGGAGCAGGCTATCACACCCTCGGAAGTATCAGTCTCACGAAAAACCTTTGTCTTTGGGCCTTTTACCAGAAAAGTCTTTGATGTGCCTCTTCGATGACGTTCTAAAGTTTTGTGGAATTTTATGTGCGTCAGTTACAAAGTCTCTACTCTTTTAGCATTTGGTAAACTTGAGAAAAGCTTCTCTGCAAAATCCCCAAATGTCTGTTAGGTTGCTAAAACCCTGCAGTAACGCATTTTCATCAAATACAGATACATGGTTGTCTCCAACAGGCAGATCACATTTGCGCAAATGTCCTTCAATAGCATACATCAATTTTAACTTTTCAGTTTTCATGGGACTGCCGACTGCTGATCACGAAGGAACTGGACTTGTAGGATACTTAACATTTCTAAATTCATGTCATTTTGTTCAGAAAGCATTAGCATCTGTCCAAAAAGATTTCTCTCAGCCTTCCTTCAAGTCTTTTTCTGAGAGGAAGTTAATTTCCATTTATGTTGTCAATGCAAATGTCAACAACTTCATTTTTTTAATGGTGCATGGAAGAGCTCAGTTTTATTGTACGGCCGTAGGTGGTGGCTTTCCTGAAGACAGGCAAAAGAGTTCATCTTAATTTTCAATTGTAAATGGGTTAATGTAGTCACAGTATATTCGCTGAGGCGCGCATCTTCAGAAGAGACTTATCCCTACACTTTCAAATGCTGGTGCCGTATATGCACCTTGTTCGTATCTTGTAAGGCACCCCCGGTGGTACGCCCTATATCGACTGCATTCCTAGAAGCTGGAACATTAGATCGAGAAACACTAAAGCCATTTTTTAGTAATACCAAGAAATACACGGGAATATATTTGGTGTAGTCGTGGTGATGGAAAAGTGGGCATAACTCCTGCAGGCTTAAAACACATCTTACCAGCAAGGCTGGTTGAAGATAGTTTTGTTGCCCAACCGAAAATATAAATTATCTGTTTTTATTGCACTCTCGGGTTCTCAATGCTGTTTTTCCAGAGAAAAGAAAGTTGGCATCCCTGCCGGTCCCGTAGTTGCTCCACTGCGCATGCGCAGTCCTCCCTACATAAACGCTGGCGCAGTATCGATCCTCATCTCTTTTTATAATACTCTCAATCGTTACCAAGGCAACTTGAGAGGAAAGGAAAACAGGTAATTATATTTTCGGTTGGGAAACAAAAACCAGCTTCAACCAGCCTAAGATACGTTTTTGGCATGCACTTAACAGACTTTGTCACAGGAGGTGGGCCTTGGTGACGAGTGCCCTGGCTACAGACTGGCTACCCTGAAGTCAACTAGACTCAACGAACTCGAAGGCAACGGCGTTAGAGGTGTGAAAGATGTTTCCGTAGGTCTTGAAAGGCTTTGCTGTGTAAACCGATCAGTGGAGGCGCATCGGATGCTAAGGTTGCGGACAGGTTCCAGGGTAAAGGAGAAACAGATGCCTTAGAAGCATAGGTAACAAACCCTTAGGGATCATTGAAGTTAGTCACAATACATAGTATTATTTTTTTGACTGAAGATGGCAACAAAAACTATCCCAACCTAGCCTAGGACTGGAAAGGATGGCAGACTCGGATCGGAAGGGAACCGAGGTGGTGTATCGGTTGCAGGAATGCGTAGCGCACTGAGGCAGCCTAAGTCCTGGCTGGTGCTAGACTATATGAGCAGTTGTTTTGGCTCTGTGATACAGCGGAAGAAAGGTCAGAAACAAGACTTAATGTAGGTCTGTGAAGGGATGGGGGATGGGCCCGAGCGCATGTATAACAGAAGGAGCGCCCTTGTTGCCCAAAGACGGGTTGAGATGATGTGGTCCTTCTGGGAGTACTGTTCGAGAAGGCTATGGACGTGTTTTCCAGAGAGAAAGTGTTCCATGGGAGCCCTTTAGAAAATGCTAAAAGAGACTGAAGTGGGGACGATCCAATTCCAATTTGTAAGGCCCCAGAGGAACGGGCCGATCTGAATAGGTAATGCCGGGACCGGAACCAGGAGTCTGTTCCTTGATGCCGTGAATCTTGCAAATCGCTGAATCTATGAGTGAATGGATTTGTTCCCGAGAAAGCCGTGTCATCGACAGGGCGGATCGGAAGGGAACAGTGAGTGTAGAGGTCTTTTTAGCTCCCTGCTGGCCCAGGGAGAGAATCTTCGACTTCCGCGGAGGCTGTCTGCATGGGATCGGTGAAGTGGTAGCAGTGTTGTCAGAGAGACTCGCAGGAAGAGTAGCAACAGAGAACGGCGCAGGAAGCTGGATCGGACGTTGAGATTGTAGCAGAGGGAATCAGCAGTTCTCGGGGCACGTTTTTAGTGCGAGGCATGACGAACCGGTAATCGAGACTTTTTTACTGAATAGCACAACTTTGTTGGATGAGAGTGACAGAAGACAGATAAGTTGCTTTACGCAAGCTTATACAGTCACGGACAGTGAAATACACCACACCTGTAGAAACTAATCTATTTAGCTGCAAAGCAGTGAAGCCGACAATTCCAAAGTCTTTATTTCACGGTCGTGACTTAAGGGGTAGCAAGTCCGAAATGAAGGATCAATCATACCTGGATGCTCAACAAATACGTGAACTTGTCGATGCATTTCGTACCCATATGGGGAACAAAAAGTTGGTGATATGCAATAGACTGGGCTTTTCCAATGCAAACCGCCTACCATTTGCTCTGGTCGGCCCATTTCCAGGGGGGATCCAGAATTCTGTAAAGGGGGAGGGGGAGATGCTCTACCAAACTTTTATATGAAAATGTGTTTTGTGCCCTAACGTTAAAAAAAAAACTAGCGTCCCCGACCGTTACAACCATTGACTGAATGTGTGTAGCTTTTAGTCAATTCTAAGAAAAAATTTCGATCTGAAATGGTTTCAGGAAAAAAATCGTGAAATTTTACCAGCAGCCGGCGGTGTGGGAAGGGGGCGGTGACTAGGTTATTCCACAATTTCTAACTGTAAAGCAATTTTAAAGAGGGTGAATCGTAACTTTCCCAGGGATGTTAATAGGCGATTACGGTATAATAAAAAATTTAAATCTCGTAAAAAAATATGGGCATCTGCATAATGCTAAATCCGCCCCTGCCCATTCCTAGATTACTTGTTTCGTTTAGGAAAAGTAACTGTAGCATACAGATGTAACAACATTAAGAGAATAAAGAGACATTTGAAATCGCAGCGACAAAAAGTCTAGCAAAAGTGCAGGTCCCAGGAATTATTAGTGAAGGATTTTTTTTTTTTGATTCCGTAAACGGACGTCTGTCAGTGTCAAACCAACCAAACCTGCCATGTCAACAACATATTTGCCATCAAGATTTGATTTTAAACCAATATGGTGATGATGAATAAATCACTTTTAACCCCTCCGGTTACAACATTACTTTAAGCAAAATTTAATTTACTCTACTCACCCGCTACCTCCGGTTGACAAGGTTGTCCAACATTTTTGCCATGGAGATTTTACTTAGTCCCCCTCCTCCTCCTCCTTATTCGGTGTAGAGAAGTTATGGGTTTAAATGTTACTTTAAGTGAAATTTTACTTTAAACTTTATTTACCCCCGGTAGATAGATTTCAAACATTTCACTTATAAACTTTGGGGGGGCCCCCCCCCCAGGCAGACCGTATTCTGGTGGATCGGCGCAGAGACGGATCATATGCAGTCCAACAGTGAAGATGTCACGAGCCAGCCCGGATAGGGACCAAGAGCACACCCCAAATATCAAGTATGTGAGGGGGCCCAAGGTGCGGTATCGGGGAACGGCGGCTCGAAGAGCGTACGATCGAGAACCGTGGGATCGTGTTGTCGAACTCGAGAGTTCTGGAAAAACAACCGCATCACATAGCAGCAGAGAAAAAGATGGGGATCAATACTGCGCCAGCGTTTATATAGGGAGGACTGTGCCCGCGCATGCGCAGTGGAGCAACTACGGGACTGGCAGGGAAGCCAACTTTCTTTTCTTTGGAAAAAAAAAGCATTGAGAACCTGAGTGCAATAAAACAGGTAATGTTCATTTTCGTGGCAACCAAAAATATGCTTTAGTTTGGTGGCTCGAACAAAGCATAGAATCGTAGAAACTTATATCAATGTATCCAACCCAAACTGTGCAGTTTTCCCTAATTTCCTCGACACATACCTCTAAGAATTTTACATTCATGCCAAGCTTATTACGTGGCATACGTAATAAGCTTGGCATGAATGAGTGGCCTGAGCATGCTTAAGTTTCTCTTGGATGGGTAAGCCGGGAAGCTGCCAGTTGTGAAAGGGCTTCTCTGCCTTCATCATCCACTCCAGCAGTCCTGTGACTGTACGAAACCTTGGAGAAGAGGAGTCTTCTTAGGGCTTCTACAACACGTTAATGGACGTACATGGCTCTATTGTAGTGTTTGCTATTCATTACGTTTTCAAGTGAGCCTGAAGCACACAAACCCGAATCTATGACAATTTCTTCGAACCTGCTACCAAGCATCTGTTTTCCGAGTGCACCCATGAATGGAAGGTGCCAAGGATAGTTGACTGTATTGCCATTGTGCTGCATATTAGCAAGGGATTGACTAACGGTAAGTATACTGTAAATAGAACTTTAGGGTCGTACCTGATGTGGAGGATCGAGAAACATGGGAGGAATGTACCTTTAATGACCGGCGTACATTTAACTGGTGTGGGGAGGCCTTTATGGTTTACAATACAACAGATTTCTTACTACCTGCAAAATTCTGACCTTCATACAACCGAATATAACGAACCTTCTGGGAGGTTCCCGTTCATTTCGTTATAACAGGGATTTAATGTATACACTTAATTCTTTCACCGTTCAAGTGTAGTAACAACCTGGAATAGTTTGACAAACGTTAAGAAATAACATTACTAAGTTCGCTAAAATTCACAACACGGACTCAACACTCAGTCCACCAAATTTTTGATATCACCCAGATATTTTCGGCAGGCTTCGAGGATTTTTCTGGCTTTCCGCATCAACATCATCGTTGTTTGCTTTGTCTTCTGCTTTGCACACTTTTGCATTCGAATTTTGGCAGCCCAATAAATACGGGAGGCTGCGGTCGCGGCCAAATTCGAATGCGAAAGTGTGCAAAGCAGTTGACAAAGCAAACAACGATGTAGTTGATGTAGAAAGCCGGAAAAATCCCCGAAGCCTAACAAAGATGTCTGGGTGATATCGAAAATTTGCTCGACTGAGTGCGAGTCTGTTGTGAATTTTAGCGAACTGTAGTGATATTTTTTAATGGATCGATGGATCGAAATTGTTTCTTTTTTGCCTAAAACATACTTAACCTGATAATTTTGCATTACATTGTCCTCAATTAATGTTCTCCCTGGAGGTTTTTTAGTTGCTTGTAGACGCCTGCTTGCATGACCCACTGCGCATGCGCAGTCCTCTCTATATAAGCGAGAACGTGGTTAAACTCTGCTTACATTTTCCTCTCAATCTGTCAGGCGGTGACTCAAGAGGGGAGGCAGGGCGGGCTTAGGTTAAGTATGTTTTAGGCAAAAAAGAAAATTTTTAGCAGGCCTGGCTGGGGGCCAGCAAATTGTACTTTCTATTTTGCCAAACATATTAACCTGATAATTTTGCATTATCAGCAGACCTCGTCAAAGAGTGGTGGCGGGCACCGATCTGACGGGGCGCCCCGGGTTGCAAGCAGGCTTCCCCCAAAATTTTATGTAAAAATTTGCACTTTATTCAGCAGGTGGTTGGTAACAGGAATTTGGATCTCTTTCGTGGGATTTGGTGGCCCTGAAAAGGACAGTTGTTTGAGGGTTCTTGCTTCCTTCCGTGGATGGCTTGCTTCCGTCTGTGGATGGCTTGCTTCCGTCTGTGGATGGCTTGCTTCCGTCTGTGGATGGCTTGCTTCAGCTTCATTCTGAATGTGCTCAAGGGGGGTTGACCACAGTTCTGGCTGCAACGATTGGTCCCAACCGGTGTAGTCCTTCCTTTGACATGTTCCTCAGGTAGTGTGACGTAAATGTCGTTGGATGTCGCCAGGAAGCAGCTTGAAGGATTTCTTCAATTGGGGTGGCGTTATGGCATGCCCACGACGTTGACACTGCTCTGACCTCGTGTGCTGTTGCTCTGTGTGTGCTAAGGTTGGCCTTGTCGTATGCGATGTCGATTGTTTTCTTAATCCATCGAGAAATCATGGCGGCTGAAGTTTCCCCTGTCTGTAGGTCAACGGGTAGAAATAGTTGTTTTCTGCCTCTGCGGACGTCTTCGTGTTGGGTTCTTGTGAGGTAAAACCGGAGTGCCCGAATGGGGCATAGAAGGCGTTCTGGTTCATTTCCTGTTAAGCTCGTGAGTGCTGGGAAGGAAATGGGTTTTGTCAATTCGGAAGGTTTTTGAGTTTTGGCTCGAAAGCCCGGTCTTGGGTGGAGGGTTACTGAAGAGAAGTTTGGGCCGAAGATGCAGTAGGCTGGGTCGGCTGACAGGGCTTGGATTTCGGAACAGCGGGCGCTAGCTTCCAATGTCACGAGTTAGACCGTTTTCCTAGTTAAGAGGTGTAGGGGGCTGTCTTGCATTGGTTCGTAGGGGGCTTCCATTAGGGATTGGAGTACTATTGAGAGGTCCCAGTCTGCGAATTGTCTTTTTGAAGCAGGTCGATCGTTTTCAAAGGAGTGGAGTAGGGCAGAGATGCGATAGTTGTCTAGGAGGTTAGTTTTGTCTGCTGCTTTGAAGACTGAGTTTAGGGCAGACCGGTATACAAGTATTGTAGAGCCTTATAGTTTGTCGATGTCGAAGAGGTCGGTGAAGAATCTTAGTAGCTCAGGTAGAGTGGGGTTGATTGGATTGATTTCCCTTGGGAAACACCAATGAAACCATTTGGCCCAATGGCTGTCGTACATCTTGTTTGTTGATTCTCTGGTGGCTCTTGTGGCGATGCGGGTGGCATCATCTTTATGAATTCCTGCCTTCTTGAGGAGTTTGATGATAGTAGCCACGCGTGAAGGTTTAGGTTGGGGAGGTTTTGGTGAAGTTTCGACCCTTTTTGTTGAGACAGAAGATCTGGAAGTTGAGGGAGGGTTCTTGGGGTGTCTACTAGTAGAGATAGTAGGTGTGGGAACCACGGTGCTGATGGCCATAGTGGGGCTATTAGGAGGAAGAGGCTTTGGCTTTCTTCGGCTTTTTGAAGTGCTTGGGGAAGCAGCTTGAAAGGTGGGAACAGGCATGCATAGAGGTTGTGCCATGGGTACGTCAGGGCGTCGACTGCCAGAGCTTGATCGTCCGGGATTGGGCTGATGTAGTGGGGAAGTCTGGCATTGTGCTTCGTGGCGAATAGGTCGATCATGGGGGTACCCCACGTCACGAAGAGAGACTCGCAGATGGATTTCTTGAGGCACCATTCCCCTGTTGGTGGTGAGCGACGTGAGAGGGAGTCTGCAATGACGTTCCTGTTCCCTGGGATGTGGAGAGGCAGTAGGGTGATATTGTTGGAGATGCAAAGGTTGAGAATCTCTGAAGTTAAGTTGTGGAGAAGTCTGGATTTGGTTCCAACTTGTTTCTTTATGTAGCTAGTGCCGTGGTGTTGTTGGCTTGTATTTGGACGCCTTGGTTTTTTATGGATGGGAGAAAATGCTGTAAAGCCAAGAGGATTGCACGAAGTTCGAGGAAGTTGATGTGCTGAAGTTTTCCTTCCTGCCAAGTTCCTGATGTTTCCAGGTTGTTAGGTGGGCTCCCCAGCCGTGGTTCGATGCGTCCGTGAAGATGAGGTTTGGGGGTGGTTCGTGGAGAGGGACCGATTTCGTGAGGTTCATGACGTCTGTCCACCAAAGGAGGCTGTTGCGAGGAAAGTCGTCGTGGAAGGGGAACTGGTGATCTGGGTTGAGATGAGGGTTTGACCAGTTGTCGATCCGGTGGTGGTGGAAGGGTCTTACCATCTAGCGGCCGTAGGGGACGAGTGATGCAAATGAGTCTAGCTTCCCGATGAGAGAATTTAGTTGCCGTAGGAAGAATGTCGGCTGAGACTGAAAGTGGCGAATGTGACGGAGAAGGTCTTGTACTCTGTCGGGTGATGGAGAGATTCGGGCCGATGAGAGATTGAATGAGGCGCCTAGGAACGTGAATTTTTGTTGCGGGGTGAGGCGAGATTTGGGGATGTTGACGCCGAACCCCAGTTGGCTCAGTAACGTGATTGTTCTGTCCCTGTCTTGTTCGAGACGGTGGGGATCCTGGTTGTGTAGGGCCCAGTCGTCGAGGTAAGCACTCGCTTTGATTTGATGTTGGTGGAGGTGTGCTAAAATTGGTTTTAGAACCGTGGCGAAGATTCTTGGCGCTGCATTCAAACCGAAAGGAAGACAGCGGAACTCGTGAACCTGGCTGTTGTAGATGAAGCGGAAATATTTTGTGGCTGACGGGTGGAGTGGGACATGAAGGTATGCGTCTTCCTGGTCTATGGAGATCGTCCAATCGTTTCGTTTGAAGGAGAGGCGGATGGATTCTAGTGTTTCCATTTTGAAGTGGGGGTTGTCGATGTATTTGTTTAATGGTTTCATATTGAAAATCAGTCTTTGACCCCCTGTTTTCTTCGGTCGGGTGAAGATGGAGCTGTAAAATCCCGGCCCCGGGTTTTGTTTTCTGATGATTGCATTCTTTGCTAGGAGAAGTGAAATTTCTGACGTGAGGGAGTGCGACACTGGGGTCGTAAAATCCCACGGAGGGCTTGATGCGAGTGGTGGTTTTGAAAGAAAGGTGGGCCGAAAGCCTTCTTTTATGATCGTGAGGACTTCTTGGTTGTGCGACAGGGATTCCCAAGCCGGGAGAAAATGGCTTAGTCTCGCGCCGACAGGGAAGCGAAAGAGCCAGCGACAGTCATTGGTTGCGGCGTGGTTTGCGGCCGCCGGGAGAGGAGAGTCGGCTGCGGCGGTCGGGAGTTGCGGCGCGTGTCCCGTAGAAACGCTGGTTGGGCCGATGGTCGATGGTTACTTAGGGGACGAGCGACCGCCCTGGTGCCGGTTCGGTTTAGATGAGCGAAAGGCCAACTTGTCTTGCCGTACAGGTTTAGGCTTACGGGAGATGTCCAAATGAGGGGCTAGTGACGGGATCAATCCCCTGAAGAGCGTGTCGGACTCGTGAAGTGGCTGGTTGCGTAGACGGTGTCTGGTTGATTCGTTCAAGTTGTGTGCGGACTTGAGGGCAGCTTCTCTTAGGAGTAAGGTGTTGTTAATAGTGCTCTAATGGCCCAGTTCAACGAGTGGTATGTTGCGAAACTTGCTTTCTGGAAAAGTTGCGAGATGAGTGATGACACGTTGCGGATCTCCTCGGGGCTGGCATCGGCCGACTGCTTCTCACAAAGTGCGTTGACTGCGGTGTTAAGACGTCAGCTTGTGAAGCGGCTCGTAGGCTTAGGCGTAAACACTTGTCGTCGTACAGGACAAAAGACAGCACTTCAATTCTTTTGGGGATGGTTAGCGCTGATCCAACTTCCATCTTGACTTCGCTGCAAAGGAATTCGCATTCCCGGTATGTGTCGAAATTCTTGGGGTTGGTTGCGCCGTCGCCCGTTTGGACGGAAGAAGCTTGATTCGCGGCCGAGCCGTGGTGCTGGTGGTTCCGTGTCGAGCAGCAAGGGGTCGCCTTTGCCCAGTAGGGCGCCGCCGTTGCGAAGTAGGCAGGTGAGCAGAGTCGTCGACTGGCCTAGTAGGCTGCGGGGTTTTGCATCCTTGTCGCGGAGGGCGAAGCCAAAGCCGGTCTTGAGCAGAGCCCCCTAAGAAAGGAAGGCCGAGTCAACCGTAGCTCCCGTAATGCTGGAAAACGCGCACAGTAAGTCGCTACAGTTCGCCGCAGGAGGGCGCTCCTGGCATGTGCCACTTCAGCGCTAAGTTAGCATTCACGGCTGCTAGTTTTTTCGACTTTTAGCGACTAGAAACAGACAGTAGCTACCTAAATCAAGTTGATATTTTAAGTAAAAGCTTAAATTAAATACGAACAAAGAAAAACGTAAAGTAATAATTTTAAAAAATAAGAATTACTCTGAACAACAACTCGTACTTCATTATTAGTCCTGCACTGATTTATAATGACTGCTTTAAATTGTTAGAAATCAAGCTATGTCAGTGACTTTAAATAATTCGACAGTTTCATAATTTTGTGCACAAAATTTACTTCAATACCCAGAATAATACGAGAATTAAGCAGACAGATACCCCCAAAACTACATTTTATTTGAAAAAAAAAAAATTATAGGTGGAAACGGAAACATATTTTATTGCACACCTGAAAGTTGGATTAAAAAGTATTAAAAATAAAAGTAGGCATAAATTGCCAACTCACTTTGTAGGTCTAATGCCCAAGAACGTTTTTTTTTTTTTGAGAGGGCCATGTCTTTTTAACTTGTTTTCGACAGTTCCATTCCTACTGGTTTTCTATTTCAGTTTTGTCTGTTTTTTTCATCTGATTGTTGTCATTTACTGCTCAAGTTGTGCAGAATAATGGATAAATATTCGTCCCGTCAGACTGAGAGAAACGAATAAGTGTAAATGTATATGTTAGTTTTTTTTTCTTCAGTCTGATACTTTACGACTCGGCGTGACGTTTGACAGTTCCGTGATTCAAAAATAGTTTAAACAATAACTTTTTCTGTGTTCAAACCTTTTTCAGTCGAAAGTTTAAAAAAAAAAGTTGTGAAAATAGCGACGATGTCCCCAAAAGCGAATCTGAATCCGATAAAGTGGCTCCTATTTTTCGTTTTTTTCCACCCAATTTCTAAGTTAAAAAAAAAGAAAATTGGAGTTTGGATCTAGAAACACGGTCACTATTTTCACTTTTTTTTTAAACTTTGGGCTGAGATATTTTTTAAATCACTCTGTTCATTTTGTTTATTGATGGTTGACAAATTTTTTTTCGTCGATTATCAAATTGGGGTATGGAATATTTCAACGTAAATCCAAATTATAAATATTAGCCATATTTTTATAGCCTATTAATTAACTACAACGTCATTTATTATTTTAATTTCTTTCTGTGTTCTCTAATAGTCCCAAAGGACAACGTCATCCTTGAAAAATTAAACTAATACGAAAATGCCGACAAGTTTCATTTGTATTTACTAGTCAGGTGGCTGATCCAACCTTTTAGGCTAATGTTTTCCAGCCATCGGTTCGTAAAATAGTGGTTTGAGGATAATTCATGGTAATTCACACCCTTTCAAGTTAATATTCTTGCCGTGGAATTACAGAAAGGCACACAACAATTTACCATTTTTATTTTAAACAGCCTGAATGCACGCGGCGACAGTAGTCTTGGCCATGCTTTTGTCACAGAAAGCGGCACATGCCTTAGCGGCCGTTTCGACGGATTGCGCAATGTTTTCTGTGCGCGGTTTTGCAGGCACTGACTCGGCCTTCCTTTCTTAGGGGGCTCTGTCTTGAGGCCTCTGTTTATTACCGGGGCGTCAGCAGTTTCGGACGGCTTGTACAAGAAACAATCGGGAACGGTGTCTTCGACCGTCTTGAGAAGGGAAGCCAAAGGCAAGGTCGGGTCGTCGATGTCGTCCGGGAAGTGAGTATGCTTTGCGGGCGGTGGCGGCATCTGGGAGTGTCGGGAACCCGTGGTGGGGTCGTGCGACACTGCCGAGGGCTTGCAGTTCTTGGCCGGCGGGGCGACGGTGTGCGACGCACGCTTGCGGTTGTCGTGGGTCGTAGTAGAAGCGACCCAGTCACGAGTGTTGGTCTGCCGTACAGATGAGGTGCATGACGGGGGAGGCATCGGTGTCTTGTCGGCAAAACGGCGGAAGACCGAGTCAACGAGGTTGTGTGCTTCGCTGCATGTGACGCTGTGTTCTCTGCGTGACGATCTTGAAGACAAGTCAAGCGGTGAGTCGTCTGGTGGTAAGCCGGCATGGGCCGTGGCGAGGACCGACAGGGCGGGAGGTGGCGGCGAGCGCTGTCCGTCTTGCAGCGGTGAGTCGTCGGTGTTGCTGTTGCCGGCATGCAGCGGTCGACGGCGGGAGAGATGATCGGCGGAGAGAGAGCAGCATCCGAGGCGAGAGCAGTGTCGCACGGTGTGACATCCATCGTTGGAGACGAGCGGGGAAATCCAAAATCCAGTTGGGAGACGAGGTGACGGGCGGAACCTCTGGAGGAAAATGAATGCCGAGTTCAACCACGTTCTCGCTTATATAGAGAGGACTGCGCATGCGCAGTGGGTCATGCAAGCAGGCGTCTACAAGCAACTAAAAAACCTCCAGGGAGAACATTAATTGAGGACAATGTAATGCAAAATTATCAGGTTAATATGTTTGGCAAAATAGAAACATTATTGTAAATATAACCACCATTGTAGCAAAAGTTAATAAATGACACCAAACACTTGATTACTTCTTAACTGATTTATTAACATGACAAAGGTTATGCAATGCTACTAGCATTGGATGCAATTCTGGGCCATAAGTCTGCACATTCCTTAGCCACTGGTCCTGTGATAGCAGAACCTAAAAAGACGAACAAGAGACGTCAGACATGCTTGCCTTCACTCTTCCTAACATACAGGGTTCCCACCAAAATACTGAGATCAATTTCGTTGTTTTCCAGAGCAGCTCACGTCAATTTACAGGGTTGTTTACTGTCAAGGACATATTTCACCAGTTTACATGATTGTAGGACTCTTTCACAAAGTGCTACTTACCAAAATTTTAAAATAGCTATACAATTATACAGTAGAACCTCAATTATCCCAACTCCCATTCTAACAGAACATTCAGAAATTGAGTATTTGTTGTATTTTATGTTTCTGGGGTCATTCCACACACACTTTTCTTCTCGGTAGTCTTGTACAATTCAGCATAGTTCACAAACACTAAAACTGAGTTATCAAAGAAGTTTTCCTCTTTTATTTTTCGTATAAATAAGATCATCCGAATTTTCCATTATCCGGACAACCTTCCGTCCCAATTAATTTGGATAATCGAGGTGCTACTGTAGTTTGTTTTGATTCTACGAAGGTTTGGAACACAGTTTCATTTTTTACAAAAACAGTTCCTAATATATTTATAAACTCCAAATAAAAAAAAAATTCTGTATTTTAACACCGTTCTGTACATTAAGGGAAGCCCGAACTCGTAAATGTAAATAACCCCACATAAAATATAAGTCCTGTGTTGGTTGTGTCAAAAACACATAACACAGTCAACGCACAACCAAAAATAGTCGCGTTTCTCATGATAAATCACAATCTTCAGGCCAGAGCCACGCGTGAAACAAGCACTTGTCAACGAACTTGTGTCCTTAAGAATATTTTAATTCGCTCTTTCCACCTCCAGGACTGCTGAATATCGAAATTTTTTTGTTTTTTCGTGTGATTGTGAAAATAAGCGTTGATATAAGGTGATTATTCGCTCTTTCATAGTTGGCCTTGTGTCAGCTCAGGTGGTTGACAGTGGAGCTGTCAAACAGAAGGAAGTAATTTGGGAATGAAGGATCACCATTTAGCTTCAAGGATTACCAAGCTAAATGGCAATCCTTCATTCCCAAAACCACTCCCTCGCATTTGTGACAGCGCCACTCTCCACTGACAACAACAGAGCTGCCAGAAGGCCAACTGTGAGGGAGCGTTCAAATCAAATATTCTTAACGACACACATTCGTTGACCAGTGCTTGTTTGACTCACGACTCTGGCCTGAAGATAGTGATAATCACTGAAAATTTGGAAGTTTATCATATTAAACCTGACTTTTTGGTTGTGCCTAGACTGTGTTACAGGCACGAATGTTGGACGTTACCCAAGTGACAATCAGCGAGCCAATCTGATCACGGAGGTGCAGCTGTTGCTGGACGGATATACCTGGAGTCCCAGTGTTAGGTTAAAACTCCAGCAGTTGACAGTTAGTAGTCCACCACCATCAAAAGCTAACCTGACGAGGCAGCAGATTGAGGCAATTGATTGAGAAATCGTCAAGACCTGACTATCTGTACGGCAGATAAGTCTAACCTAACAGTAGTCATCGATAGCCAACAACACGACGATCAAGTACTGTCTAACCTAAGTTCCTCTGGAATGTATGAGAAAACTGAAGTGAATTTGGGTAATCGACCTTTGATCGATTTTGTTTACAGTCTTGAGAGACTTTAGAAGGAAGGCCACTTGACCGAGGAAGAAAAAGAGGAGGTGATGCCTAGGGGACCCCAACGTTTACCTCACATCTTCTCTCAGATCAAGCTGCAGAAAGAAGGTAAACCCCTGCGCTTCATTACTTCCGCGAAGGGGGGAATATGCCAACGGTTTGATTGGTTTGTGAACGAGCGCCTCAAGAAGTATGTGTTGTCTCCTTGCTGGTTGCGCCACACATAAGAATTAATAGAGGAGATTAAGGAACTGAGACTTGACGAAGATGACATTTTGGTGTCCCTAGATGTACAGCAACTATTCCCCAGTTTGTCCCATAGATTGATCCTGGAAATGTTGGAACTTTCGGCTAAGAAGTTTAAGATCCCCAAGAAAATTTTTTTGAAAGATCGTGCCTTGGTTAAAGTGCTACTTTCCTCTATTTATGTCGAGTTTAAGGAACGACATTTTGGCAACTAAAGGGTGCCCCGATGGGGTACTCGAGGTCACCTAATCTTGCGGAGATAGTCCTACAACACCTGGATGCATTTGCCAGAGAGTCTTTCCCAGGGATTCGGTTGTGGAGAAGATTCGTGGACGATGTGGCATCATCCACGAAGAAAGACCAGGTCGAGAATGTGGTGCGGGTGTTAAACTGCTGGAAGGAAGACATCAATTTTACATCTGAGACGGAGAAGGATAGAAGACTGCCTTTTTTGGACGTGGAGCTTACCCGTGAATATGGAGGATCTGTCACATACCGTCCTTATAGGAAGCCCCTGTCTTCTGGCAGAGGTATCCCTTTTGATTCGGGTCACCCGGTGGGACAGTTGAAGGCCATTGCAGCAGGCGAGTTCACCAGGATTTTAAGACATTCTAGTTCCCGAGAAGTGGCACATCCTTTCCTTCAAGAAGCGAAAGGCAGGTTCATCCTCCTAGGTTATCCCCCGAAGTGCCTCAACAAGTTGATACAGCAGGCGTTGCAGAAGAGAGATAAGAGCGGAGGAGATGATACGGACGGAGAGGCTGAGCATAGACCTAGGGTAGGTCTTACCTACCTTCAGGGAGTGACAGACAAGATCCAGAAGATACTCAAGAGATAACAGTTTTGACTCCTATGTGAAAAAAGGAGAAGGCCTCAACGAATTGCTCCTGCCAAAAGCATTGCGTAAAGGTGAAGGTGGTAGAAAGAAGAAATATGAGGAGGATGAGGAAAGACTGCAAAAAATAGTGAACACGAGAGAAGGAGTGTATCGTGTACCATGTGCTGACTGCGATCCCGTCTATATTGGTGAGACACGCAAGGGTGTGAGGGCACGAGTAAAACAACATACGAGTGATACCAGGAACCAGAAAGATACAAACGGCATCGCTGTACACCAGATGGACACCTCACACAGCATCCATTGGGAAGGAACTGAAACGTTGCTCATTTCAAACTCGAGCAGAGACTCACACCAGAGAGGCCTCGAATCCCTGGCTATTCAACACCACGTCCAAGAGAAGGCCGTGCTGATGAATATCCAGGGACCCTCTAACCCTTCAATCCAGTTCCTACTGGATGCTGATTTCAGAGGCCGTCTGAGAAAAAAGTGGAGTCACGGCCTTCAAAATCACGGAGGCAGTACATGAGCGTCGCGCACCTTCATTGTATATACCTTGTAAATATCAGAGGCCAAGTTAACGCCAATTTTAAATTCTAATGGACTGTAAATAGGTGGTAGTGTTTGGAGTTTTATTACGTGCCTGAAGATGATAGTCGGCTAGGTGTCTCCATCAACAGCAAAGTGACTATCGAAAATTCGCCAAGAATTGTTATATCGTTCTTGCCTGTCGGGAAATGTGCGTATTTTCCTCCGTACGTAAGTAATGTCGACAGTATGGATGGTAGGAGAGTCTTCTTTCGCCTCACTTTCGTTCCTACCCAATGTGGGTGTCCTTTCACTTTTGGTCTGTAGCTCTTTGGCATTTTTTTTTTGTTCCTAGAGTATGGTATTTCGCTTTCCCTTTCACTTCCGGTAAAACGTCCAATGAAGAGTCATGGCTGTTAACACGAGCTTGGGTGCGGTGTTGAGAGTGGCAGCCTCCCGATGAAGATTGACGGCGGTGGGGTGAAGCATGATGAGCGTCCCAGTCATGGACGAAATCGGGTGTCACCAAGACTGAAGCTGAAGAAATGGGATCGCAAAGTCGAGGGCGGTGGACAATGGAAGGCATCAGAGAAGACTTGGCCTGATCAAATAACTCAATTGATCTCAGCTTTCGAGAGAAATCCCTCGTGATGGCCCCGACAGGAGCCGGAAAGGTCCAATGGCTGCGGTGGTTCTTTCAGTCCCCAATAAATTGCAGACTTTTAGCAGCCAGCCAACCCAGCTTGAAGAGCGCTTGGAGGCAAAGCAATGACCAGTCGTGATCTTTGCCTTAAGTACTTTGACTTTAATTTCTCAAGTTGCAAAACCTCCTGGTTAGCAATAGAAAATACAGATTGTAGGGCAAGAGTGGTGAAATAACTGTGGATTGGGTCCAAGTTCTTGTTCACACATGCAGTTTGGTTCGGAGATAACTTGCTTCAATAAGAGGAAATCCCAGAGGTCGAAAAACTTGTTTTCCTTCGACGAGATGGGTCGAGCTGTAGGTGAAGACTGCAGGTCTCATGCAGCATGGGTAGGGCGGTCAAGGCAGACTGAGATAATGAGGCTTTGCCAGGAGGGGCCGACGGACGGTAGTGGCGCAAAGGACGTCCCTTTAATAGGATCGGCGGACACTTAGCCCGCAGAACAACGAGGCAGGTCCCGGCATGACAGCCTACAGCCGGATGTGGGCAAATTGCCAGACGAGGCGGGCAGACAGCCCTGAGACTAGAGCACGAGAGCCAGAGCCAACTTCGACGGCGGCTTCTTTAGAGAACCCCGAAGCTTGGGCCACTTCTGGTGGCTTTCCTTTCCTTTCGAAAAACAAATTTCGGTCTGGAAAGCAGGTGCGTAGAAACAGAGGGAAAGGCGCATATCCAAACAGGATAGGAACTAGAGAAAAAAAAGAAATGCCGGCCCCACCAGCTAAATTGTTTCCTTTGCTGAAAAGCAAGCTTGTAGGGATGGAGGCATGCTTACCATAAAATTGTTGATTTTTCGCCATTACGGAGCGTAGTTCAAAACTCGTCCAACTTCCTCATTACTACATGCAGAGGTGGAATCGATGGCTTGGGCCCCGTGATTTAGGTGGAGGTGTTGCAATAGGTTTGTTAAAAAGTTTGGAAAGTGATGTGAAATTCTAACGCAACAAAACCAAGTCTCTAAGGCACGGTGCATTTGACCACGTGCTGGGAGTGGCAGTGTTGCAGGAGGCTGAGGAGTCAAAAACTCTTCTGTGCTCATTCCACGTCGTCTTGCTACGCTCGAGGAGCTTTCATGCTGCTGATAGACATTCCACGTCTAAAACGATCAAGCAAATGGTCAGCGTGCAGTACGCGTTATTTTGTAAGGCTTCACTGTATAAACAAATAACCATAAATCATTCCAACAGTCTGGCCACCCGAGATCTACGTGCGCATCGATCCATGCTTCCAGTAATTTCTTTGATTCCAAAGAGCATCACAAAATCACGTGATGATTATTTCGATACAAACTAATTGTAATTAGAAAACAAAAACGAGCTCGTTTGATGCTTAAGGTAAGGTTTAACTGAAGTCAAAACAGCAAAGGGGCACAAATAAACTTTCCTGTAAGGTTCACAATTTTGCAGTGTTGCTGTGCTGTTTAGTCCACGTGAAACCTTACTGCTGTATGCAATTGTTTTTTTTACCATTTTTACTTTTGCACATGGTAGATCCGCTAATGATTAGCTAAGCGACATCGCCAGAAATTGAATAAAAACTAATTGTCTTATGTGCTTAGCACAGCTCGACAGGTAATTCGAGTCCTTGAAATCTAGGAAATGTCATTGAAAGCAATAACGAAATTCCATGCCTGGAAAAGTGCTTGAAAATCTTGAAAAATGATATATGTATCATCAATAGGATGATGAATGGGAAGTGACAATTTGACTGAAAAACACTGAGCAAATTCAGCCAAGAAAGTAGAGCCTATCGAGCCTTAGATTATTCTTCGTTTATTTGGTCATTAAAATTTTTGAAATTTGAGCTCTGGTTTTAATTGTATTTATGTGTGTAATGGTTGTATACAGCAGTAAGGTTTCACGTGGACTAAACAGCACAGCAACACTGCAAAATGTTGAACCTTACAGAAAAGTTATTTGTGCCCCTTTGCTGTTTTGACTTCAGTTAAACCTTACCTTAAGCATCAAACGAGCTCGTTTTTTTTTTTTTTTAATTCATGCGACTTTGGCATACCATGCGTTTATTAGCTTGTTTTAATGTTTTGTATCTTTATCAATTACAGTTTGTGCAAACTAAAATAGAAAAATGCTTTAATTTTCAGTCTACGTCTTGAAGCTTGCATTTGCCAATTGGCATTGTTGCATAATAACATGTTTAAACAATGTAAAACAATCAATCTGGTCGTTTAGAGCTCCACAACCCCTGAACCACTTTATCAATTAGAAAAGGCCTTACGGAAAGGGCACATCTACAGAGCCATACCTGTAAAATGAGCTAAGAACCAGCTTTATAGGACAAATAATTTGATCTGTAGAGAGCGTAGCAGAAACGTGTCGTGCCAAGAAGTACAAGAAGCCAAAAATGAAAATCACGATTCCAGCTCAAGTCCTGATCTCCGCTATGATAACTCGGGAAATTAATAAAAGTTGGGACACGTGTTGGGCAAGTCCCACAAAGCTCGTATACCAAATTTCAGTGGAAAATATTGAAAGACGGCAGAGAATTAAGCATCGAAACTTCGGCTTTAACATGGGAAACCGAGGTCAAACCTTACATTGCTCAGAGTTCATCCATCACATTCCTAAGCACTCCTGCATTTTATCTTAATCATTCAAAACATACGAATTGTTTCTTTGCACATTTGTACGTCATCTCCTCTAGAGGTATTCCCCTATGAATGTGAGAGATGAAAGATTGAGAGAGCGCAAAGCGAGAGACACATTGAAAAGGTTTAGTTCAAGTGGAAATCGCTTGCTCTGCTCACTCAATCCACGCACCACCGTGCTTCAGAAACACGAATGTTTGGCGCCCTTTTAAAACCAGGTTTCAAAACCAATTTTAATATCTGTACGTGTTACGTTGCGAAATATGTCGTCCGTTTAGGTTATTTTTTGTGTGTCCTCCAGATCATCTCAGTGCGTAACTAATAGCTTCAAGGCGATCCATACTCCATGTAATTTGTATGTACTGATTATTTCGACGCAAACTGCAAATGTTGCTCACAGTTCGTTCGTCACATTCCTCAGCACAACTACATTTCACCTACATCAACCAAACAGCTGATTTGTTGTCTGAACGTTTGTACGTCTTCTCCAGAAGTAATCCCCATACGAAGGAAAGAGATAAAATACTGATAGAGCAAAACGAAACACATTGAAACGGTTTAGTTTACATGGAAATCGCTTACTTGGCTTGCTCAATCCACGTATTTCCGTGCTTCAGAAACATCAATGTTTGACACCCTTTTAAAACCAGGTGTACAGGTCTTTTTTTTCCATGCATCAAGTCAGTTATATACGAAACCAATTTTAAGATGTATACTAGAGGAGTCGCTCGCTCATTCTGCCACGTCTCACTGCGCTCGAGAAGATTTCTTGTAACAACTCATATGGTGCTGACAGACACTCCCAGTGAAAATTATCAAACAAATTTTCAAGCAAGTGATCCGAAAATTCTCTTGTGCTGCTGACAGACATTCCACGTCTAAAATGATCAAGCAAATGGTCAGAGTGCAGTACGCATTTTTCGTAAGGCTTCGCTGTATAAACAAATAACCATAAATGATACCAACAGTCTGGCCAACAGTCTGGCCAGCCGCGAGCCAGGGGTGCAGAAAATTCTTACTGGACAAAATTTTCTTACTGATTTTTCAAATTTCCACAGCCTTTTACTATGTAGGCAAGCCATTTTTCTGTGAATTTCCACAGTTCTCTGAAATTTCCCGCGAACCTCGTTCTAGCGTTCTGGCATATTCTGCACCCCTGCCGAGAGCTACGTGCGCGTCGATCCATGCTTCATGGTTTCCAGATTTCTTTGATTCCAAGTGCATCACAAAATCATGTGCTGATTATTTCGACGCAAACTACCGTAAATCGTGTATTAAACGCCCATGGGCTTGTAAAATTAATTTGTCTAAAATAGGGGGTGGGCGTTAAAAACAAGTATTATCAATTTTCTAAACTAATTTCTATCCAGGGAGGGAGTTTTCTATCACGGAAAAGTCGGCGATAATGTGGTCATTTGCGTGCGTGATCTGGATTCAATCTAGCATTAACACAATTTTTTTTTCTTATTTATTCACAAATTTAGGTTCTTGTATACTCTCTCCTCCAAAATTTAACATAATTCGTAGCTAAAACTAATTTCTAACCATACAAACTTTCGGTAACATGAGTGAAACAAGATCGTAAACAACTTCGGAAATATTAGGCCTAACGATCGATCATTGACGAGGGTGATGTGGATTCAGTCTAGCAAAAACACAATGCCTTTCTCATTTATTCACAAATTTAGTTTATTAAATTGTCCTCCTTCCAATATCTAACAAAATTCACAGTTAAGACTAATTTATGATCACCACCAACCTTGAAAACAACAACGCGATTGACGGCTGTGAAGCACATTCTGTGTTGACGGCAATTTCCAAAAAAAAAATCCGGCTGACGCCCGAGATCCGAACTGACCATGTAAAAAAAAAGATTTTTTTTTACGTGGTACCTCGGATCTCAGGCATCAGCCGGATCTTTTTTTTGGAAATTGCCGTCAAAACAGAATGTGCTTCACAGCCGTCAATCGCGTTGTTGTTTTCAAGGTTGGTGGTGATCATAAATTAGTTTTAACTGTGAATTTTGTTAGATATTGGAAATGGGGGACAATTTAATAAACTAAATTTGTGAATAAATGAGAATAAAGGCATTGTGTTTTTGCTAGACTGAATCCACATCACCCTCGTCAATGATCGATCGTTAGGCCTAATATTTCCGAAGTTTCCGTGATTACAAATGCTCCCGTGAATCGTGTTGGATAACGTTGATTTTGTTAAATGTATGAAGCTTTTATTTAATTTTGACACAGAAAAACCATGATTATGTGGATGAAACGTTGATTTCGTTAAAACTTTAGTTAAATTTGCCACTGAAAATCGATTATTTTTAAGGGGTGGGCGTCAACAACAGTTTATTACGATTTTTGACCTTCAAGCATTTTAGGGGGCTGGGCGTTAGCATTAACTGGGCGTTTAATACGCGATTTACGGTAATTGTAATTATTGCTCACAGTTCGTCCATCACATTCCTAAGCACGCCTGCAATTCACTCAAAACATAAGATTTGCTTGTTTGCACATCTCCTCCAGAATTAATTCCCTACGAAGAAAGATTGATAGAACAAAGCGAGACACACATTCAAAAGTTTACTTTACGTGGAAATCGCTCGCTTTGCTTGCTCAATCCACACACCACCGTGCTTCAGAAACACGAATGTTTAGCACCGTGTTAAAACCAGGTTTCCATGCATCAACACAGTGGATACAAAACCAATTTTAATATCTACATGTGTTACGTTGCAAAATATGTCGTCCGTTTAGGCTATTTTTGCGTGCTTCCTTCTCCAGATCATCTCAGTGCGCAGCTAATAGCTTCAACACAATCCATGATTCATGGAATTTCTATGTACTGATTATTTCGATGCAAACTAATTGCAAATGTTGCTCACAGCTCGTTTGTCACATTTCTAAGCACGTCTGCATTTTATTTTAATCATTCAAACATACGATTTGTTTTGTTTTCACATTTGTACGTCTTCTACTCCAGAGGTAATTTGAACTAATTTCCTATGAAGGTGAGAGATGAAAGATTGAAAGAGCAAACCGAGACACACATTGAAAAGGTTTAGTTTACATGGAAATCGCTCACTTTGCTCGCTCAATCCACTTATCTCCGTGCTTCAGAAACACGAA
>JAHWFP010021871.1:0-10075 GCA_023313725.1 Lithobius niger | reverse complement strand
GGTTGATGGGATTAGTGTTGTTGTGATTATACTTTTATTATATGTAGACAAAAGTTGATCCGACGCTGGAGCAGTTCTTCCACATCCACTGGCGCATGAAGGAATTCTGTTTGTGAGGGGCAAAAGAAATAAAAGTTCACCCAGAAGCTCAAGTATTTTTATCGATTTTTTTCTAGGAAGCTGTGACGCAATATACGTTGTATGGGTGTATGTTGTGTTTCTAAATTCCAATGTACTGTAGTCTTAGAATTGGAGAGGGTGTGTGGCTTAGGGCCGAGGCCCCAATAAAATTATATTGAATTGAACTGTTGAACTCATAGCTCACTGTTGTAAGTGGCGGTACAATTTCCCTTTAGGGCTTCGGGCAGATGACCAGGAGTGGTTAACGCTCGTTAAACCCTTTAACTTTTTAACTTTAAGAAATTCCCTTGTTGTACTCATAATTGATTGTTGTTAGTGATGGTGCCAATTCCGTGTCCTACAGCTTAATTATTGCAATGGCCGTAGATAAATTCTGCGCGAACATCATACTTATAGCCATATTGATTGTTGCAATCGAAGGTATAAATATGCCAGATTGTTTTAAACAGAAAATAAGCGCAAGAGAACATTGTTTTAAGTGAGAATAACTGCGAGAGCAATTGCTTATTCTCCCTCTAATGCAACAACATTGTTGTTTGATTCAGACTGTCTCCTCACGAACGTAACAATTACATACACCAACAATTCCAAGTCATAGAACAGCGAAAATCAAGTATAAGTATAAGAAACTTATTAACAGTGTTTGCAATAATGGCTCGAAGGATACGATTTGCGCCTCCTCCCATGCAACAATAAACCCTCTTCGGCTTGTTTCGGAGGATATAGTTGCATCTATCGGAGGTACAAATGTCGTATCCTCCTCACCATTGTTGCAGGCAGTGGCAACAATCACTACTTAAATGTTAAATTTCATATCCGTACACAAAAATCAGCGTCAGGGTATGTCCTTCTCTTATCCGGAGGCTATCAGAAGCGCAAGTGTATGTCCTCCACTTATCTAAGGATATGACAACTCTGCCTTCATTTACCTGCTAATACTGCAACAAGTGGATGCATCGCAATAATTCATAGCTGTTTTACTCTAACACTGGCCTAGCAGTACATCTGTAACAAGAGTTTGCAGTAGTGGCTCGGAGGATGCCACATCCTCCTCACCATCGTTGCAAACAGTGGTCATCATAACTATACCTTGTAACCGTTCTTTTCCGGCTTTCATTGTTTAAAAAGTGTGTCTTCCAAATGACTTTTCTTTCCCAGTTTTCGGCAAATGTATTGTTCAAGCATTGTTTAAAAACGGGAGAACAAGTGGACATTTTCTTTTTGATTGTCCCCTCTGGGTGACGCAGCGACGCTTTGTGCCTGTTGACGGAGTTGACCCGCTGGTGGGGGTGCTTGGCGTCCCACCCCACTCAGCGACTGGCGCTAGTTCCCTGC
The DNA here is from genome assembly GCA_023313725.1 of Lithobius niger. NCBI lineage: Eukaryota > Metazoa > Arthropoda > Chilopoda > Lithobiomorpha > Lithobiidae > Lithobius > Lithobius niger. The sequence continues at coordinate 8,599 of JAHWFP010021871.1, read as the reverse complement.
ACAGGGTAATTGGTTTTTGTAACGCTACTCGACGGTTCGCGTTGAACTTCTCTGTGCTCTCCACTGGGCGCTCCCCTGGCACTTTGCTCTGTGTTGGTTTCTATGTTTTCTTGCGTCTTTGTATTTGCTTTGAGTTTCTCGTGTTAGTAAGTAGCAGTTAAGTAGGTTAGGCTTGAGCGCATGGTGTACAGGACCGCGTAAGCCCAATAAACTAAACTAAACAAGTGGGAGAATAAGAGTGCGAACAAGTGAACAGTCGCCACCCTGGCTGCATACTAAATCAATATTTGCAGCATATTTACATCCCCCGTAAAGATGCAAATGCCATGTATAATTACCTAAGTCATGCAAGGTTGCAAGAGGTGTTCTAATCCAAAGTTCCTTTTTATTCTCTGGACGTCGGGGTGCCAAAGTAGCCCACGTGGTTAGCTACACATGGATTTTTCTAGTTCTTCTACTGCTGTCTCTGCGCGTATCGGTAGAACGGAATGGAATCTAAGCATGTTGTTCTATCGGTAGAATGGAATGGAATATAGACGTGTCCCTGTATCAGTAGAATGGAATGGAATCTAGACGTGTCCCCGAATCAGTAGAATGGAATGGAATCTAGACGTGTCCCTGTATCAGTAGAATGGAATGGAATCTAAAAGTGTCCCTGTATCGGTAGAATGGAATGGAATCTAGACGTGTCCCTGTATCAGTAGAATGGAATGGAATCTGAAAGTGTCCCTGTATCGGTAGAATGGAATGGAATGTAGATGTGTCGCTGTTCATATCCATTGTGGTGAATAAATGATCCTAGGAGCTTCTTATCGTAGTAATCGGTCCTCTCTGTTATGAATTAACCTCTATGAATCTCCTGAAGCCTTAATATTGCTAGTTTTTTTTTCTTTAGTTCATTTTTACTCACGGTGAATTTAGCGATGGACCAAATTAGCTTCTGTAGTGTACACGTTAATTCCTGATGTGCTTCGGTTGCTGTTCTAAACTTTGATTTTTGCCATATTGTAGCTTTTATTATAGGAACGCTCAGTTGACTTGGCCGAATTTCACTGGGCAGGGAGTGGACTTTCAGCGGCGAAGCAAGCAACACCCAATAACGACTTTCATAAGAAGCGAAAAAACAACACGTCCTCTATGGAAGCTAGTTCAGGCCATCGCAATATCATTGTCAAGGGCGAACTGGGGATGATTCGCATTGGCAGGGCATTTGTTTTTTTTTTTGGGGGGGGGGGGGGGGGATCTCCCTAGCTAAGTTCTCAGGGTGGAACCTCGGTGGAAGTAAGGGAAGCTGAAGTTTTTTTTTTTATTTGAGACATGTGGAAAATTAGTTTTTGGTTCCTTTTTTGTACATTTTTACGTTAAGGACGTACATGTGTGACGCTGTTTTTCATGTTCAACAGACAACATTGTAGCACTCACTGGGGTTCGCACGTGCAAGGGGATAACCTCAGTAATTAGAATCGGCGGCCTCTTTTGAGTAGATGGGGACGAAAACTGATAAAAGTCAAAGAACGACAGTGTTGACCCCTGTTTTGATTGATGCCTAGCTGCCCCGGGCCAGTGCTCCCCTGACGCGTAGTATAAAAAATGGTAAATTTTAGTAAATTTCTATTTTTACTGAGATGTATCAATAGCAGCTTATTTATTGATCAAGCCATGTATTTTGACCTATACCAATCTGACAAATGCAATTTGTCAACAGAAGTGAAAGTGTATTTGTTCACTACTGTTTGAAGCAAATTTGCAATGGCGTTTGTTCAGTGTCTAAAACTACCAATAGCTTTGTTGTTATACCTATCCATGCATAATTGGTGACTTTAGTAATAAATATTTTTTTCTCCTTTTTTTGTTGTAGGTAAGTTTCCTGGAATTACAGTTCCAAAAGTGTATGTGATATATCGTCAGAGAGGTAAGCTACTTTGATCTGCCTCTAAAGCGTGGAACGTTAGTGTTGCAGAAGCACTCAACAATTACAGGAAAGTTTACTACATGGGAGTACACATACGCGTCAAACGTGGATAATGGGTTGGTGTATTCTCATCCGGATTGCATTGTCGCTAGGATGCAATCGCCAGTATTGCAGTCGCTACTCGAGTCGCTGTATAAACTCGTGTATATAAGGTTCATGAGATCTTTAATATTGAATTCATGTTATGATATCTTTTCCTGGGATTCATCTCTGGAACTTGACTTGAGTTTATTGTTGCTGAGGAAATCTGGGGTGATTGTGGGGTGGGGAGGGGGGGGAATGACACGATTTTATATTTTACTTTATCTTTTACGATTTTGAAACCATAACCTCGTGGTGTCAGCCCACTTTCTTTGGGTCATTCTACACGCATGTTGAGTTTCACATGTTCATTCTTATTATGTTGAAAAACATTAGTTGGTTTCCAATAATAACGAAAGGTTACGGGATCCAAAGCCAATGGCTTTGATCAGTGATAAAGTAGCTGGCAGCAGTGTTTTAGAAGGTAGGGCAAAGAAGAACTAGTGGTCCGTCAGCGCTGCAATAACCTGTCCATAATCCTTGCAAGCTGGCAGACTCTTTACACATCTGATTTTGAAGCTAGCAACTGCCGACTACATATATTGAGCGTTACTGGCTACAATCTTAAGTGTCTTGCCCAGTATATTATCGAGGGTGTGGAGCCAGAAGGTTCTATGTGCTTTGAACCAAATGTTGATTCAAAGCACATAGTATTGTTTAAATGAATTGTTTTTCTTTTAAACAATTAAAACCTGCAACAAACCTAAGCTTTATTTTTCACCACTGTTGCTTTCATTCCAACAAGAAGCTTAGATTTGTTGCAGGTTTTAATTGTTCAAAAGAAAAACAATTCATTTCCCAACATTTGGTTCAAAGCTCAATAAACCTTTTGGCTCCATACCCTCGTTATGTACTGGCAGTGGAAATCTGGAAAACATATAGTGGAAAACATATATTGGGCGTTACTGGCGTTATCTTAACCCTAGAACGGTCAACCTATTTATTTAACTTTGACGGCCATCGGGGGTCCCGAGAGACCCCCACCTAATTAGCTGTACAAAATAGTCAAAACATCAGTTTCATAATTTTTATTTGATGATCACACCTTAAAGAGGCTAATTATCAAGTGACATGATATTAAAAAAAAAATAAAACCAGGTTTTATAAAAATAGAAAGCTATTGCTTACGTTTATTTTGTGTCAAAAACTGTATATGGGCAAAACTTCACAAATCGTAGTTATCGGAACAAAAAAAAATCTTTAAAATAAATTTATGTAGGAAAATTATCTAGAAAATTATCTAGAAATAATCAATATCACGAGTGAAAATCAAAATTGTTTTATAAAACCATTTTTTTTTTGTCAAAAAGAGGGCTGCGGCTAACGTTCGTGTTACATTAAAAACCATCTACGGCAAAGTTCCGCAAAGCCTATATTTTGGAAAAAAAACCTCGATCAGGTCGAAAGTCTCTGGAAATGTTCAATATATGCTAGAAAACAATGTCCACAAAAATGGGCTGTTAAAAAAATTTTCTGATGAAATTTCGCGAAATACTACTTGTGGGGATCCCACGAGACGCGCGCCCCCCCGTTGGTCGTTCTAGGGTTAAGTGTCTTGCTCATTTTTAAAATGTAACTACTTAATATTTCTACTTTATTGTTACGTTTTAATGGGCGTGTGTGTGGCTGGAACGGAACAGCGTGTTGGCGAAAATTCACGCCTTCAAGTGCCGAGCAAGGCTTCCGAGGTAAATAACAGAGTTCTAACCTCATCCCGCAACACGTTGCCCCTTCCCGTTTGAACGTTGGGCTTCTCCCGCATCCTTGTGGACCACCGGGAAAGCTGACGCAGCACAAATGAATTCATCGGGGTGCAAGAGCACTCGCTGCCATCAGGCGGGTAAAAACTCCAGCGGATGGCGTTCACGTGGACACATGAAAGCTAATAAAAGCAACGAGATTGCGAAAAAAGGTTATGCGACGAGGCCAGAATCTAGAAAGAGGACAGACGAGCACTTAGGAGGCAAATCAACTGTAGAAGAAATTGTATTGCTGAGCACAACAAAAGACCCCAAGCCATCAAACAGGCAAACATACGCCACAAAAAAAATCCATTTGTTTGTCTTTGATTGCAGTTGCCATTAGTCGCTTGGTTTTATGTTCGTTTCTAGAAGTTAACAACTTACGAGATTTTCTCGTCTGTAGCACAAGTCGCCGAGGAAGTAGAATTCCGATTAGTTGGGGATTTTGAGGGAGAAGTCAACCAAAGTAGAATGGTAATGCAGCACTGGCGACGTTATAATAAATTGGGCAAGGGGAGGGAGGGGTAAGCCTGACTCCACTATGACTTGGTTGCGCATTGTTGGTTAAGTGGAGTAAAACAAGTAACTACATTGCCACCATCTCCCTTACCCCTCATTTTTCAACTGCTATAGTCTGTTCCACATTGTGTTTGCTGGAAACTGACTGTATGACGCCACGTATTCTTTCACTACGAGTGCAAAAATATGTAAATATCCCGCTCGTAGAGTCTAACAGTAACAGTGTAGAGTCTACAAGTGTGGTATCCGTATGTTCTTGCACTCGTAGTGCTAGGAAACGTGGCGTGAGTCAGTCAGTTTCCGGCAGACATAATGTGGAACAGACTATACCACACGTTTTACCAGCGGGTTCTTGATCCTTTGTTGCACATCGACGGCTATTGAACGGCCAAAAACTAAGCCCCACCGCGCAACGTGAGCTTTGTGAGGGGTCCCCGGGGACCCCGCGCAAAAGCGAGCAGAAACAGCCCAGTAGTCAGCAAGTGAACGCCGGTTCGAATTCTGCGATCGACCTGAGTAAGACTTTATAAAGAAATGCATCCAGTTTGGCATATGCAGTAAAGGGCTAAGCTTAATATCCAAACAGATCTTTTTTTTCTTTCAGTTTGAGCTTCAGTTGAATATAAACAACTGTGCGTTCGCATTTTTTTTATTTTTTATTTTACGTGCGGAGTTGGGAAAATAAGTCTTGTTCTTTCGTCAATGTAAAATTCACTGCAACCATTAACTTAAAGGCTGGTTGTCACCGCATGAAAGCTGCAGAATCCAGTTTATTTCTCATGCAAGACTTCTTGTGATGTTTAAAATTGAGCCGTTTCATCCACGCAGAAGTTGGCTTCAAATGACATGATCAAGAACTGAAAGCTAGCGCAGTGCAGTGCACATAAAAAACAGTTTGCGACGTTTCTAACCAATCCACGCTTTGTTATCAAGCAATAAAATATATTGCTGTAAGAAGCCAAACGCATTAAAATCCGCAAAAACGTTTGAAAACTGAAATTTGCCTTTCCCCATGAAGGCCGGCTGAAATTTGTTTCTTTTGCCTATGGAAAATATATAAGACCTGCCAATTTTAGCATTGAGTGTCTCCATGCTGCTGTTGATGAGACTCATCCATTGGAACAATGAATGCAAAGAATGCAAAATTAACAGGTTATGGATGTTTTCCACCTCGGCAACAAGAAACAGCAAATTTTCCGCCCCCCCCCCGATCGGTATGGCTCAAAACTGTTTCTTTTGCCTAGGAAAACATACATAACCTGTCAATTTTGCATTCATTGTTCCAATGGATGTGTCTCATCAACAGCTAATATAAAGAAACAGCCAGTATCGTGCACAAAATTTACAACACTACGTTTCGCGAGGACAACCTCCCGTCTTCAGGTTAAAATAAACACTAAAATATTTTAAAATTCATGGCAGTATTTGCCGAGTCACCAAGTCTAAAAAAAACAAACCATTCAGGCATGGTCAGGCCTAAAACTGGGAACTTGGTGACTTGGCAAATACTGCCATGAATTTTAAAATATTTTAGTGTTTATTTTAACCTGAAGACGGGAGGTTGTCCTCTCGAAACGTAGTGTTGTAAATTTTGTGCACGATACTGGCTGTTTCTTTATATTATCTGCAAAAAGTGCTGAAACTTCTCAATCTCATCAACAGCAGCATCGAGACACTCGATGCTAAAATGGACAGGTATTGGATATTTTCTCAGCAACAAGAAACTCAAAGCACAAGAATAAATGTAATAATTAATAAATAAAAGGACCTAAGGCAGCTTACCTATTGCCAGGCCTGATCTCTCGCCTGGTAGTGCACTTCTCTCATGCTCTTCTCAGATGCACTAGCAAATGAGAGGTCAGGTTCCCTACAGGCAGTTTCTAAGCTGCATTAGGTACATTTTATTTATTATTTTTATTCTTGTACGTTGAGTTTCTACGTTTTTATGGATTTTAAGGTGTTTTACCTGACTTTAGCTTCTTAGCGTATCTTTTATTGCTTGATAACGAAGCGGGGATTGCTTAGAAACGTCGCAAATTGTGTATTTTATGTGGACTCTACTGGCTTCCTCTTCGTGGTCGTTACCTCTCAGTGGTTATACTATTTCATTCAGCTGGCATGAGGCTCCAAGAAATTGCAAGAAAATTGTAAAAATAATTAATGGGCCTTCGTAGAATGTAATGAAATTACATGGGCCGACAGTCCCGACTTGCGTTGCACTGAACCAAATGTATTACATCCGAATTTTCGCTTGCAGTTCACAGTGGAAGGCATTTGCAAGGAAAGCATACAACAAAAAGCTCCCAAAAGTAAGGCTTGTCCTTACACATCAACAACACATCAACAAGCTTTCTTTTTATTAAATTGAAATGTTTATTTTTTAACTCATAACATCTTATTTTCAGTCGCCATATAAATAGCAGCCGTACTTTAAGTATGAATCTCCTCTTTTGCTGTCAACGTTGAACGTTTCCTACTCTCACTGCTTCCATAACAGCCATGCCAGACTCGTCTAAACTTATCCGTCTGGAGACAGTTTGGCTCATTACGCATGCTATAAAAAACTAAAACAAATTATGCCCAAAATCTATCATATCAGGTACATGTTGAATAATAAAAACAAACAGTTAATTTATGATGCTTTGGTGCAATCCAATGTTAGATATGGCATTGAAATTTATGGCAACTCAACAAAAACGTCGATGCTTAGGCTCCAAGAAACCCTTAATAGAATCATTAAAACACTGTTTATTACAGATCTTAAAAATAATAAAAAAAAACAAAAGAAATTATGAAGGAAAACAATTTAATGAATGTTGAAGATCTTAAAGTCTACGTAACACTTCTAAAGTATTACTTTGCACTAAGAACGAAATATGATAAATTAAAACATAGTACAATAGTCAGAAGAACAACTTTATCTACTCCACTCTGGAGAAACGTCTATGGAAAAATGCGAAAAAACTACTATGCAAATCACATGTTCAACAACCTCCCCGATAACTTAAAAAATATCAAAACATTTAATGAATTAAAAAACAAACTGAAAATAAACTTCTTGCTAGCAAGAAATGTCTCCTCAAACTCATAATACATACATAATTACATATGTGTATTTTAACAAACCACTGCACTATGATGACACTATTACTCTTTAGGTGATGATAATCTTGTTTGTGTTATTCCTATTCTTAATGTCCTTGTTGCTTTTCAATGTTACCTTTCGTTTATGTATTGAATTTTTACTTTGAAAATGTAAACTGTTGCTAACACAAATAAGCATTTTCATGCTTCGTGTTATCTTTAAGATAAATAAAAAAAAAATTAAGAAAATATATTTGTTGCTACGTCAGCCATTACTATCTTCGAAATCTACAAACGGAATGCGCCCAACTGTCTGGAATTTGGCTTAGCCTTGTGCGGTTCACAACTTACTGACGGGGACGAAAGCGGGAAGTTTTAGAATGTTGGTACCCAAAATGGGGATGAGATTTTGATCCAAAACCTAACGCTCAAAGCTTCTACAAACCTTTGGTGGAATAATGTTACCCAAAAAGTGGTTGAGATTCATGGTGTAATTATTACTGGCTCGCCTGAATTGCGGTTTCGGGTCGCAAAAGGATCGCAAGAGTAATTAAGGTTTGCTTCGGCTTAGTTCTAACTAAATGCCCAAAGCACTGAATTCAAGTTGAAATTAAATACAAGTTTATAGAACCAGGAGCCTATAGAAAACAACTAGGAGCGTGTCTCGGTAACTTCCACTAGTGTTAAGTCAGGAGCGGCTACAGTGGTGCACAAATTTGTTAGCAGAGGTCGCCCCCAGCATGAGATGATTAGAGGTTTGCGTCACGTTCTCAAGGCTAATTTTCGGTCCTTTGTTTTTAAACAATAAGTGTTTAACATGGAAACAATACCAAAGTAATAATAAAAAAATTAAACAAACAGACAATCAGTTGTTCGTAAGTTGCTCTAGCCAACAATAAAATAGAGCGTTGCTTTCGTAGCACACGTCTGCTTCGCGTGCTAAGTTTCAGTTTCGATTTTAGACAACTTGGCGCAGGCGCAGTATTGTTGCTCCTTCTGGCGTTAGCACATCGTACTAAATTAAGCACGCCTAACATCGACCAGCCACACACGCTCCTATTTGTTTTCTATAGGCTCCCTATAGAACTAATATAAGGATGCAAGGATAAGGATGCTGATGCAAGGAATGAATAAAATATGGGTTTGGATTTTAATTTGAGACTAGGGTTTTATTGCATTGTAATGAAAAGGCTTAAAAGGC
>JAHWFP010021870.1:0-10361 GCA_023313725.1 Lithobius niger | reverse complement strand
GTTGGAGTAGAATCTTGACTGGTAGTGGTGCGTGCGCGTCTCACATCATTAGCCTGACGAAGAAAACCCGTATAGAAGTTTTCGAAAATTCGATGGTTAGAAGAAACAGGGATGAGAGTCCATCTAAGGGAAAAAAGAGGAAAATAGGTTAAAACACAGGTTTTTAGGTGTTTTAATGCATTTTTAAGTGGTTTGCAGGGCTCAAAAAAGAGGAAATCAGCTTAAAAGAGGAAGAATCTCATCCCTGGAATTTTGGTGTTGCGTACGTCACAGTAAGTCAACATGAACTTATAACCAAAGTAAAAGTGCCGAAAAATCGGTAATTAGCATGATCAAGGAAATTTGGAAGTATTTTTCCAAATGTTCGACAGACTGTGTTCGTCTGTCTTCATCAGGCACAACAACTTGTTGGAAAACTCCTTTCTAAATGAGAATAAAGGCATTGTTCGCTAGACTAAGTCCACATCACGCACATCAATGATTGATCGCATAGGCCCAATATCGCCGACTTTTTTCTGATTACAAACACTCTCCTGTGAATCGTGTTGGATTAAAGTTGATTTTGTTAAACCTAAGAAGCTTTTAGCTAAATTTGCTGCAGAAAAAGAACATTTTGCTGGCCCGCAGCCAGGCCGGCTAAAAATGGTTTCTTTGTGACATACTTAACCTGATAATTTAGCATTACATTCCTCGAATGTGATGTTCCCCTAGAGTTTTCTTACGGTGCGCAGCCGCCTGCTTGCATGTACCCTACTACGCATGCGCGTGGCAGTACTCCCTTATAAAAGCGACAGCGCGCACGCTATCGGCATTCATTTTTCTCTCAGTATGTCAGGCGGTGACTCGAGAGGGGAAGCAGGGCGGAAGTAGGTTAAGTATGTTTTAGGCACAAAGAAACCATTTTTAGCCGGCCTGGCTGGTGGCCGGCAAAATATTCTTTCTTTGTTGCCAAAACATCTTAACCTGATAATTTAGCATTATCAGTTGACCTCGTCAAGTTTGGTGGCGGGCACCGTCCTGACGAGCGCCCCGGGATGCAAGCAGGCGTTCCCCCAACAAATTTATCTGGAAGAGACAAATTTTGCACTTTATTCAGAACAGATGGCAACAGGAAGTTGGTCTCTTTCGTAGGGTTTGGTGGTCCTGAAAAGGACCATTGTTTGGGTCTTGCTTCCTTCTGGATGGCTTGCTTCCATCTGGGTGGCTTGCTTCCTTCATGGATGGCTTGCTTCTGTGTTCTGAGTGCTTAAGGGGGGGGGGTATGACCACAGTTCTGGCTGCGACGATCGGTCCCAGCCGGTGTAGTCCAGATTCTTCTCTTGACATATCCCTCAGGTAGTGGGAGGTGAAGGTCGATTGATGGCGCCAAGACGCTGCTGCTAAGATTTCCTCTATTGGAATGGCGTTGTGGTGAGCCCATGATGTGGAGACAGCTCTCATTTCGTGCGCCGTCACTCTCATGCTCTCATTCGGAGATTTCTCATATGCTGCTTCGATTGTTTTCTTAATCCATCTTGATACCATGGCAGCTGATGTTTCGCCAGATTGGGGATCGACTGGGAGCAAAAGTTGGTTTCTTCCTCAGCGGATGTCTTCATGACGCGTCCGGGGTAGGTAGAAGCGTAAGGCTCTGCATGGACATAAAAGGCGTTCAGGTTCGTTTCCAACTAAGGTGGAATAGAGCTGGAAAGGTGATTGGTTTCGGTAGTTCCGAAGGTTTCTTTGTTTTAGCTCTGAATGTTGATCTTGGGTATAGCGTGACAGAGGCGAAGTTGGGGCCGAAGATGCAGTATGCAGGATCTGCTGAGAGGGCTTGGATTTCTGAACAACGAAGGCTGGTAGCTAAAGTGACAAGAAAGAGCGTCTTGCGGGTCATCAGATGAAGGGAGGTGTCCTGAAGGGGTTCATATGGTTCACCCATTAAGGACTGGAGGACGAGTGAAAGGTCCCAGTCTGTTATTGATCTTCTGGTAGTGGGTCTTTCATTCTCGTATGAGCGTAAGAGTGCTGAGATTCGGTAGTCGTCAAGTAAGTTGGTGTTGTTGGCGGCCTTGAAGATGGTGTTTAGAGCCGAGCGGTATACTAGTATTGTAGAGCCTTTGAGTTTTTCCATGTTGAACAGATCTCTAAAAAATTTTAGGAGGGTGGGAAGAGGGGGGGTTGATTGGATTGGCTTGTTTCGTGATACACCAACGAATCCATTTTGACCAGTGGCTGTCATACATCCGGTTAGTGGAATCTCTTGTTGCCTTTGAGGCGATGCTTTCAGCCTCTTCTTGATGAATTCCAGCCTTTTTGAGGAGTTTGATGATAGTAGCCACCCGTGTAGGTTGAGGTTGGATACGTTCGGGTGAAGCTTTGTTCCTTTCTGTTGGGACAGAAGATCTGGTTGAGGAGGTAGACTTCTTGGAATGTCGACTAGAAGTTCTAGAAGGAGTGGGAACCATGCTGCCGATGGCCAGAGGGGGGCTATGAGCAGGAATAAGCTCTGGCTTTCTTGGATTTTTAGGAGAACTTGGGAGGAGTTCGAAGAGGGGGAAGAGGTAGGCGAACAGGTTGTGCCATGGAAACGTCAGGGCGTCTACTGCTACTGTTGTTTCGTCCGGAATAGGGCTTATGTAGAGGGGAAGTCTGCCATTGTGCCTCGTGGCGAATAGGTCGATCATTGGAGTGCCTCAGATGGTGAAGAGAGATTCGCAGATGGCTTTCTTGAGGCACCATTAGCCCGTCGGAGGTTTCCGGCGTGAGAGGGAATCGGCAATTACATTCCTGTTGCCTAGGATATGGAGAGGAAGGAGTGTGATGTTGTGCGGTATGCAGAGGTTGAAAATTTTTGAAGTCAGGTGGTGGAGAGATCTGGATTTCGTTCCTCCATCTTTCTTGATGTAGGCTAGGGCCGTTGTGTTGTCGGACTGGACTTGTATTGTCTTGTTTCTGATTTTGGGAAGAAAATGTTGTAGAGCGAGTAGGATTGCTCGAAGCTCGAGGGAGTTGATGTGGTCTGTGCAGGTCGGTGGCCAGAGGCCCGAGGTTTCTTGTGTGCCAAGGTGGGCACCCCAGCCGGTTTTCGAAGCGTCCGTGAAGATGAGTATGTCGGGATGTGGTTCGTGAAGGGGTTGTGTCTTCGTGAGGTTGGTGACATCTGACCACCAAAGGAGGGAATCTAGTGGAAAGTCGGGACTGAAGGGAATTTGCTTGTCTGGACGGTCCTGATTGATTGCCGGGTTGTCGATGCGGTGGTGGTGGAGTGTGGAGAAGGAGATCTTCTATCCGTTCCAGGGAAGGGGCAGTTTTTGCTGTATGGAGGTCGAAAGAGGCTCCCAGGAACGTGAAGATTTGTGCTGGCATGAGGCGGGATTTTGAGTAGTTCACTCCGAAGCCCAGTTGGTTTAACACGGAAATGGTCTTGTCCTTGTTTTGTACTAAAGTGTGAGGGTTCGGGTTGTTGAGGGTCCAGGTGGCGTTGGCCTGAATTTCGTTTTGGTGTAGGTAAGCCAGTATTGGTTTGAGAATCAGCGTGAAAATTCTGGGGGCTGCATTCAGGCCGAAGGGAAGACAACGGAATTCGTAGACTTTTTGGTTGTAGATGAAACGAAAGAAGTGCGTGACAGCCGGATGGAGTGGGACATGGAGAACGCGTCTTCTAGGTCGATCGAAATTGTCCAGTCGTTTTGTTTGAATGAAAGACGGATGGATTCGAGGGTTTCCATTTTGAAGTGGTCGTTTAGAATGTATCTGTTGAGAGGTTTAATGTTGAAAATCAAGCGGGAGCCTCCTCACTTCTTTGGTCGGGTGAAGATGGAACTGTAGAAGCCCGGGCCTGGCTTGTGGCATTCCCTTATTGCATCTTTCCGCAGGAGTTTTGAGACTTCGAACGAAATTGAGGTGTTAACGGTGGGGAGAATTCCCACGGCGGTGATGGGAGGAGCGGCGGTTTTGACAGAAATTCCGGATGAAAGCCATGTTTGATGGTAAAAAAGACTTCTGGGTTTTTTGTTAATTGTAGCCAAGCTGGAAGGAAAAATCGTAATCTTGCCCCGACTGGAAGACAGGATGGGTGAGAGGCGTCGTTGTTGGTTTTTGCGTAAGTTGCTTCTGCCCCCTGGTGACGAGTGGCGGCTACGTCAGTCTGGAGTAGCGGCTAGCTTTTGGGTCCGTTGGCCGGAGCGAGAGCGAGGCTGGTCCGTCCGAAAGGGCTGCGGATTTCTCGGGCGAAAGTCGTTGAGACGCGGGGGTTGTGAGGAAGCCGGCGATCTGTTCCAGGTGTCGGAGGGCGGCCGAAGGTTGGACTGTTTATTCTTCAGAGCCGGACGATGTAGCGGCGCTTACAGGGTCTTGAGGTGCCTACTGTCTATAGCACCGACATCTGGCGTACATGTGGTAATCGTAGAGTAAATCATAAGTGGCGGTTTTTACTTTGTTGTGAAAACAGCATAGCGTGTCTACTGCACGGTTAGGAGAAGAGCGTCAACGTCCTAACTAAACTTTTATGACCTATCTATCACGGTTTACTGCCACCACGATGGGTAGTTAATTTAACTGCCTACTTCGGAGTTAGAATAAAAATTGATTTGTAATTAAAATAACCCTTGCAAATTAAATCGGACTCGGAAGTCAAAATTTGTTGTTTAAAACAACTTTCTTTTCTGTTTTAATAAAACATGATTTATACACACGGAGTAACTAGTTGGTTACAAAAATAAAACTGGGGCTTTACAATTAAAAGCACACGATTTACAATTAAATCGACACTGAACTTAAAGTTAAAGTTCACAATACAATTTGGACTAGAAAAAGTCGGTTTGAGTTATCGCAACTCTCTAAGTTACAAACATGACCCTTGCAGAATGTAAAATAGTCGTTGAAAGCTTTAGCAACTCTTGCACTAAAGTCAATCAATCAATCACACTGAATCAAGATTAGTGTTACAAGGAAAACTACCTTTTTGAAAACTCCTGCTTCAACAATAAAACATGCGAGATCTCGGTGATCTTAGATTATTTAATGGACACTGAGTCCATAAACAAAGAAAACAAAGCCGGTTTTTAGGAAGGGGACCTTAAACCCTTAAATCATGGGTGCCCTAAACCAAAATGCCGATTGCGTTTGGCTACCCATAAATGCCCTCAAAGTCTAGAAGTTAGTTTATGTCTAAGACTAAAAATTTAGAAATTCTGTTCTAAAAATTAAATTCTAATAAACTAGTTACCCTTTGAACCACTACCTTGCCCGGCATGGCAACATTCGGACTGGACATCTCTGCTCCGACCGCCGTAGTGACCTCTAGCCTGAGTCTTTGAGCTATGCTAACGAAATTCTCCCTCAGCTTGGTTATATACCTGCTGCCTGCCTGCAGGTGGGAGGGCACCCCCGGCCCTGTGGGACGGGGAGGGGGGGGGGGTGTGAGGTAGAGGGTTCGCTTTGGAGGAGGAGTGACTGACCAAAACCGGCCGAGCTGGCACTACCGGAAGTCGGCCATGACAGCGCGGACGGCCAGGGTAGCCTTGCACTCTGATTGGTGGGGAGAAAAAATACTGAGTTCGGATTGGAAGGAGCTTGGATGGCAAAGGGATTTGCCGACTTTGGGTGTTTTTAGAGGCCGTGGCTTGAGTTAAACTCATAACAACATGAAATAGGCCTATACATTTTTCTATAAAAACTGCAATGTTATGCATTGCAACTATTGAAGGAAGGGGGGGGGGGGACACGAAGTTTGATGCTCAAATTAAAAATAAACTGTTATTAATTGAAGGCAAAGGCTTAGTTGTGCATTCGGAATTGAGATCACTATGGTCGGAGCCCTGAAATAAAAATACAAGATACACACTGAAAATGTCCGGTAAAAATAATCGTAGTTGATTTGCCATATTGAACAACTAAATACGGCAACGGCCTTGGCCTTCAGAGGGCCTTGGCCTTTGATTTCAGAGGTCCTGGGTTCGATTCCCCGCTCAGGCAGTCCAAAAGGCAACGTAAATAGGTTTGCATCCGTATTTAGTTAACCAATTTCGAGCCCATTGGCTTTCCGTCCCGTTTAACCCATATTGAACAAGGTAGGGTTCATGAGAAAGATTACGTTAAATAATGCTTTCATAAAAGCCTAGGCAAAAGATTAAATAAACCAGCTTGTGTTTTAAAATGCTATAACGCATAAAAGTTAAATGTATTATTGCAGCCGCAGATAATAACGCTAGTGTAGTCAAAGTTTTCATAGTTGCTAAAATCGTCACCTTAGTAAAATAAAAACATTGAAGACGTAATAAACATGTAAACTAGCACAGCACTAAGCTAGTCGGCTTTATGCCTAGAAATAAATTCGAGAAATACAAATAAATATTTACATGTTTGTAGAAAATGGCGACGGAGATTGCGTGCGTCGGCGCTCAGTTTGAGCACTTTTTCAAATGAAGCTGTAGACCAAAGTATGGCGAATTTTGGAGTTCTGTTTTCGTAGAATTACAGAAAAAGTTCGGGTTTATTAAGAGCTGCAAACAGGAGTCGATGAAGTCCATTTTCCTTGGAGATATGAATTTTTAAAGTTGGAGGTCGAAAAATAGGTCTAGCGCTTTTTGGCGCTAAGGAAAAAAAAGTGTCCCCGAGTTGTTGATGGTTGGTGTTGGTCTCCTAACCAATCGACAGGAATTTTAGGCCTCATGCCTTTACATGCCCCCCAACGGGAGATTTTATTCGGAGTTCCTGTTGGACTCCAAATAAAAGCCTACAAAAATTATTAGTGCACATCGGTATGTCACAATACAAGTTGCCAAGCCATGTATCTAAAAATATGCAAAGAAACACTCTTGGTTTATGCAATCAAACAACATAGGAAGTTCCAACTCCTATAAAGTTTGTCGTTTTGCCATTTACATTCAAAATGAGCGAAAAAGGTTTTTAAGCTACTTGTTCCTAGCCCCGGATCGACAAGTTAAAAGTACACTGTTTACACAAAATTTAAAATTACCATTTTATTTTTTTGGGGACTGACGTTTTTGCGGTAAAGTTAACTTGAGTAAAAAAATTACAGTTTATAAAACACTAATTGCAAAAATTAACTGAGTGCTTGTCCGCGCTGCGTATTTCAGGAAATTCGTACAGAGCACACCGGAAATTGGAGCAAAACATTAAATAATAAGAAACACTATTTTCGAAAGTTAACGAAAATTAAAGGTACATGTTCAGAGTTTGTTGTTTCGTTTTAACAGATAAATGAGGCCTTCTACTGCTCTGGTAATATGTCCCTAGCCGTTCTGCCTTTCCTCTAGTCTAGCCTTTTTTTTTTTATGCCGGAAGGCTGCGATAAAAACCGACGGACGCATAACAATAAACCTAGCCTGCGATAGGGTTTAGAAAATTACATACTATGGGCACGCATAAAATGACCAGCTCTATTTACTGTAAAACTACTCCCACTGGGATGGTTTTAGGTTACCAAACAACTTGTTTACAAAGGAAATTTAAGCACAGAAGGGTTTTGAGGTAGACCCCATAACTTACACATAGGATACAACACTGGGAGGTTTTATGGTGTACACCCAACAACCGTTTAAACAGGGCTATCCTTTATCTCCCAGGGGTAGACAGACAAATTTTTATAAAGAAAAATGTTTCCTAAAAACTTAAAGAGGAGATAACCAGGGACCACTAAACTCACGTAGAATGATCCTAATGAACATTTAAACGTGTCGTATAATCTCTGTAAATATCCTTCCACACCGGAAGACGTTGATAGTGACAGGGAGAATAACATAGGCACTTAAAATTTAGGTGTAAGGTCCGAATTGGGAAAGCTGACAGTTTCTTTGAGTGAGGTTGTCCTGACAACGTACCTCTTAACCATTAAATAAATTTTAATCATAAAAAAAGTTGCAGAGCAAATTTTGGCTCCACCACTTGTTTAGCTTTTAACAATAAAAACTCAACTTGTTGTTTTTAAGTTAAACAAAATACCTACTCATGGTATCAGCGTTAGTATGAGACTTTCCAGGTTTGTACTTGACCTCATAGTCATAGTCTTGAAGAGTAAGACTCCAACGCAACAATCTGGGATTTTTGCCAGACATTTGTTTCAGCCAGTGAAGTGGATTGAGTCCGATTCGATGAGAAACTTGGTGCCATAAATGTAGGGACGAAGTTTCGCAACGGCCCAGACAAGACAAGCACATTCCTTTTCTGTAGTTCCAAAATTTTGTTCCCTTGCTGTCAATTTGCGTGAAGCATAAAGACAGGGGTGTTCATTGCCATCGAACACCTGGGACAAAACGATGCCCATACCTCGTTCAGAACAGTCGCACTGCAAAATAAAAGTTTGACTGAAGTCGGGAGCTCTTAGGACGGGAAACGTCACTAAAGCTTGTTTCAAGGAGTCAAACGCTGTTTGTTTGGACTCATCCCACAAAACGGGATCAGGTGCTTCCTTCTTTAAGGAGTCTGTAAGACACACACAGGTTTCAGAGTAGTGATTTATGTACCTTTGATAGTACCCTACTAAACCTAGGAAAGAACGGACATCCTTCTTAGTTTGTGGCCTAGCGAATTTAATTTTTGGACAGCCAAAACTTTTACCTCAGAAGGAGTACGTGAACCTCCACCAACTTCATGACCAAGAAAGGTGGCTTTGCTGCAAGCAACCTGCGAATTCTTGGCATTAACCGTAAGCCCGGCTTTCTTGACAGCAGAAAGAAAATTAAAGACATGTTCGAGATGCTGTGGCTACGTTTCGGCACCAACAGCTGTGTCATCTTGGAAAGGAGTAACGTACTCTTCCATGCCCCTAGTGACACCATCCATCAATTTCTGAAAACAGAAGGGGGCATTCTTCATTCCCATGTTCATCATGAGAGGAGCAAACTTCCCAATTGGAGTTGTAATTGTGGCAGCTAATGAAGCTTACGGCGTTAAACGCACTTGCCAAAATCCTCGATTCAAATCAAAGATAGAAATAAATTTCCACTTGGCGGCTCGTTCGATACATTCCTCAATGTTGGGAATGGGGTAGTCCTTCGTGACTGTATTATTGTTCAACTCACGGTAGTCTTCTACCGGACGTGGGCTGGCATCTTCCTTCTGAACAATAATCATGGGAGAACCGTGTTGTGAGTCGGTTTCAACAATTAAACCCAAATCAAGCATCCGCTTAATTTCTGTGACAATTAAATCACGCTCATACTTCGCATGGCGATAGTACTTACAGGGTTTCACGTGGGGATCAATTAATTCCACGTCGTGTTGTACAAGGTCGGTCCGACCAGGCAAAGTGGAAAAAACACCATCCACTTGTTCAAAAACGTTGAGTAGCTCACTCTTCTGCATTTCGGTTAAGGAACCCATTTTCTTAAAAAGGGCCATAGCCTCCTTAGCAGTAAGGTGGCCATCACCTGGCTGACCTGTCCAAACATGGTCAAGGTGAGCAGAGTTAGGTTCGTCTGAAAATGCATAGTTAGAAGCTCCCTCCCTAGGCAAATAGGGCTTAAGGAGGTTGACGTGGTGGACTGTCTCCTTCTGAGCAGCAAACGATTTTTTTATTAGATAGTTTGTGTCTGACAACCTTTTCAACACCACACAAGGCCCGTCCCAATAAATGTCCAATTTATTGGCTCTGGAAGGCTTAAGTACTAAAACTTTGTCCCCTTCCTTGAACTTACGTTCAGTGGCCTTTCTGTCATACAAAACTTTATTTTTAAGTTGTGACTTCGTGATATTTTCTTGGGAAATCTCACGGGAGTACTTGAATCGTTGAAGCAAGTCGAGAATGTATTCTAATACACTTGGGTGAACGTCTGGCTCAACCCAGTGGGCCTTTGATGTTACGGCCGGCTTTCCACCAACTCCAGTGGGCCTTTGATGTTACGGCCGTAAACAAGCTCAACAGGAATGAAGCCAGTGCTCTCATGAGGAACAGTACGGAGAGCAAACATTGCTCCGGGCAAACACCTCTCCCAATCTTCCGGATGCTCATGGCATACGGCACGCAACACTGCCTTTAGTGTGCGGTGGAAGCGTTCGACGCTGTTGGACTGGGGATGGCAAACGCTGGAATTTATACATTTAATTCCACACTTCTCTAAAAACAAAGTTGTCAATTCAGAGATGAAGGGCGAGCCTAGGTCGCTTTGGAGCTCGCCAGGAAAGCCTAGTCGAGAAAACACTTGCAGGAGTGCATCAACAACACTCTGGCTGTTAGCCTCTTTAAGGGGAACAGCTTCAGGGAATTTTGTTGCAGGGTCAAGTAGGGAAAGAATGTACTTAAAACCAGCCTTGCTTGTAGGCCTAATTGGACCAACAATGTCAATAACATACCTATTGAAAGGCTCACCATCCATTGGCACAAGTACCATGGGTGCAACAAATTTTTGCCCTGTTTT
>JAHWFP010021864.1:0-18363 GCA_023313725.1 Lithobius niger | reverse complement strand
CTACCTTTTTCTCAGGTTGTACGATTGAGCGGGTTTGTAGCGGTTTACTGATTCCATTTCTCGTGTCCTAGGAATAGCTTTCTTTTTTGAGGGTGTGGGCACAACTGGTAGGGGTGTGCCTCCGGAAAAAAGTAAGGCTTGAGCTGTGAAATGTTGAGAGGGCCGATTTCTCTCCCATCTCGAACGTCACGTAGCATGAATGTTTTTTCGGATTTTTGTGCCGAAATAACAAACGGCCCAGTCCATTTTGGCGCGAGAGCAGAAGTTACTCCCCGTGCCGCATTACTGAGTGTGTGTGTGCGGCGAACGACAAATTGTCCTACTTGTAATGTAAGAGGCCTATGCCGTTTGTCATAGTAGACCTTTTTCTGTGCCCTAGATGCTTTCATAGACTGTTTCGCCAGTTTATACATCTCAGAAAAACGCTGCACGATTTGCATTTGAACCTCGTCCAAGTCGCGTGTTTTTGCAGGGAGCTGTCTCGTCGTTAGTTGAGAGAGCTCAAGACCCCACGGACCAGTCGGGTTTCGTCCGATGTTCAATTCACTGGGTGTAAATTTACTAGATTCGGACACAGAACTTCGCATTGCAAAAGCGAATTCCTGCAAATGTAAATCCCAATCACGGTGCGTTGACGTAAAACACCGTAACATGTGTTTTATTGTCTTATTATGGCGCTCCGTAATGTTCGATTGAGGATGATAAGCCGAGGCATACTGAGTTTTGATTCCCCAGTCTCTCCACAGGCTTTTCCAAATGTTTGCTATGAAACAAGGGCCCGAGTCACTGTAAATACGGTCGAAAAAACCCCATTTTAAGACCACATCTTTGACACATTCCGCCACTTGTTTAGCTTTTGCAGTCCTGAGTGCATACAATTCTGGCCAAGAACTGAATTCGTCAATGACTACCAGTATCCAGCGCCGCCCTCTTGGGGTTGTTGGTAACAATCCCACAAGGTCGACCGAGACACGTTTCCAAGGGGCATTAGGAGGATCCATTGTGGTCAGGAGCCCTGCAGGTTTCGTAGTTTCAGTTTTGCAAGTCTGACACTTCTCACAGCTGCGAACGAACTCTACAATATCCTTCCTCATGCCAATCCATCCCACCAATTCTTGCATCCTTTTCAGAGTTTTGAACACTCCAAAATGGCCGCCCAAAGGTGACGCATGAATTGCAGCAATCGCGTTGTGACGTAGCGACTTCGGTAAAAATGCTTTGTAACATGTATTACCTTCAACCACATCACGAACGTTACGTGAAACATAGGCTTTACATAAGATCCCTTCACGCAGACAGCATCTCCCAGGTTTGGGGCTGTCTCCGTCCACAGCTAAATGCATTTTAGCTACATTACCTAGCTTGGTAATCTGGCGCGATGACCAAGGGTCACCAACCTGCGCCTTACGGATATCATCCAGACTTGGAAATCCGCTGGGTCTCTCAGTTACCTTTACTCGTTCCACCTTACAATCTATGTTCAGTATGGGGCCTTTAGATTCGTCCTCATACATCCTAGAGATTGCATCTGCCACCTGGTTTAAGGAACCTTTCTTGTAACGGATTTCAAAATCCATTCCCTGAAGTTCAAGAATCCATCTTGCCAGTCTTCCTGAAGGCTGTTTCAAGGACTTCAAGAACGAGAGAGCACTATGGTCTGTCTCGATCAGAAAAGGAGCGTTTTCTATGTAAGGCCGAAATTTTCTGACGGCATACATGACCGCACCCATTTCTTGCTCAGACACGCAATGTTTTTTTTCGCAATCTGTCAGTTTCCTGCCAGCGAATGCTATTGGCACGAGCCCACGTCCTTCGACGTGCTGCGAAATGACCGCTCCAAAACCTGTTCCGGACGAATCTGTGGAAATTTCAAAACGTTTGTCCAGGTCTGGTAGTGCTAAAACACAATTTGTTAAACTGTCTTTTAATTGTTGCACTGCGTCTGAGTGTGTTTGTTTCCACTCCCAGACGGCGTCTTTCTTTAACAACTGATAAAGACTTTGTGCTTTGACGTGAAAGTCTCTGATGTAAGCCTTATAGAAGCCCATCATTCCTAAAAAACGTCTAAGCGACTTTAAGTTGCGAGGCTCTGGAAAATCCTTTATCACCTGTACCTTCTCTGGCAAGGGTGACATTTCTTGAGGACGAATTAAGTGCCCAAGATAGGAAATTTCCTTTGCACAAAAGTGTGCCTTTTTTAGATTTACTGTCATTCCAGCTTTTCCTAGCCTGTCCAGTACATCTGCGATGTGTAACAGATGAGATTCGTAATCCATTGAGTAGATTATCAAATCGTCAACGTAGCCCATCGTGTGGGAGTACATAGCATCCCCCAGAGCCAGATCCATGGCCCTTGAAAATGATGCAGGCCCATTACAGAGTCCATATGGCATTTTTTTAAACTGCCACGCCCCCATATGGCACCGAAAACAGGTGTACTTCTTGCTATCAGCTTCCATTCCGATTTGCAAGAACCCTGATTTCATGTCCAGAACTGTGAACCACTTAGCTTTACCAAGCATTGCAAAAACCTGGCTAGCATTTGAGGTTGGCTGCGAGTCTTTTACAGTTTTGGCGTTTGCCAATCTGTAATCTATGCAGAACCGTTTAGCCCCCTCCTCACCCTTTTTCGGGGCAAGACAAGGTACAGCTCCCCAAGGTGACACTGAGCGCTCAATGACGTCATCACGAATCCATTCCAGCATTTGTGATTCAATGATTGCTCTAGTCTCCTTGTTTACTGGTCGAAGTGGTAACCGAATTGGTCGTGTTCCCGGTTCCATTTCAATCTTGTGTTCGTAGAGATGTGTGCTGCCTCGTTTAGATGTTAAAACATGTTTATATTTGTTTAAACACCTTCTAAGCTGCTTGCGTTGTGCATTAGAACAGTGAGCTTCTTGGATTTTTTTCTCCAAGATTTCATCATCCTTTACACGTTGCTCTCTCTCCAAACTTACATCAAGTTGCTTTAGTTGTTCAGTTTTCGTCTGCCCAACTTTAGCAAAAGGGATTGTTTCCTGCTCTTCAGAACCAATGCGCCAGCCACCTTGTTTAATGTCTGGTACAAGTCCTGTTTTAGCCATGAAGTCCCTTCCTAGAATTACAGAATCAGCTGCATTTTCCAAGACTAAAAAAGTTTGCTGAGTACTGTAACCACCAGGCCACCTGATCGTCGATCTCATATATCCATCACCTTGGGTTTTTCCGGCCGCCAAGATAAATTGGATACAACAATCCCTGCGCCACTTTACGCCCTTTGCCTGCAAAGTACGTGCTGTAGCGCCGGAAATAATCGTCGAACTGGCACCAGTGTCGATCAAAGCTAAGAATGGTGTGCCTGCCACTTTAACATTAATTAAAGGTACATTGCCACCCTTAGTTTCCTCGTCTAGACCTTTGAAAAGCTGAACATTTGGTGCAAAAACACGTTCTAGCGTGCCTCTCCAAAGTCCTGCTTTTGCTCGCCAATCTACGTTCTTTCCGGTCGCAACCTTGTTTAACCAGGTTAACGACCGTTTTCCCCGTTTTTTTGGCTTTTTCGGACACCTATTTGACCTGTGTCCGGTTTCCTGACAAGTCCAACAAACGCCCTCAAAAGGTTTCTGTTCCTTTTGTTGTTGTTTTCCTGTCTCTTTTGTAGCACTAGCCTTTTGTACATTTGCTGCCTTTGGGGCTGCATTTGCACTGCTAGTACCACTGGTACTCTGTACCGTGCCGTACCGACCTGCTCTGTACCCTCTCGGGTCTAAAGCGGCCATTGATACGGGTTCGACGCCATGAAACCCGGTTGTCGGTTGCGCGCGCGTTTGGTTCACGCGAAACACCGCCTGCCGGATGTCGGGTTGTCTTTCCTGCGCTACTTGTGCGTAGCTCCGCCAAGCCAACCTTGGTTCTACCGACAGGGATGAGTCGGGCGGCGGCCGGTAGGATCTCTGGGCAACCAGTAACCTACTAACCTTCGCTCCTTCTCTCACCAATCCTCGGAGGGTGTCGAACCGTCGACCCTCAAGGTGCTGTCGATAATCAGGGTGCATATTTTTCATTATGTGCCTAATTTTATCTGAATCAGATGATTTAGGCCACAACCTGTCAAAATACCCACTGATTGCTTGGGCATAACTGGAAAAAGGTTCGTCAGGTGCCTGAGTCCTTAATTCCAATTCTCGTTTTAGGTCGTCTTCAAAATTTGGACCTTCAGATTCCAAATTAAAGTCTTCCACAAACGCTTCCCAAGTCCTAAAAGGTCCGAAAACCCTGAACCATCGTTCGGCCTCACCTTGCATGGCGAGGGGAATGATTGTTCGTAACACGTACGAATCTGCAAGGCCTAATGCACAAACGTACATGTCTAACCTTTGCAAAAATTCACTAGGCGATTTTTCATCGGCATGCCCCGTGTAAACTGGCATGTCGACTTTTGGAGCCTTCACCTGGAAGCCTTGGAACGGGTTCCGTGCAGAGGTGTGCTCTGAAAAATCGTCGTGACGACCATAGGTTTCACCCCTATTGTCATCTGTGCGGCCAGTCCGACTGTGGGTTACTCTACCCCCAGTGTTTCTTTGCCTTTCTGGCGACTCATTGTATTCATGTTGAGGCTCGCGTCTCCTCCACATGTCTACTTCCGGTTCCTGGTGTACCGGTTGTCGCCAGTTTACACGGTTACCGCACGTAGTCTGATCCACTCTGTCGGGGTTTGCTCCCTGTGGTTCACGGCTACGAGGATTCCGTGCTATTCCGCCTCTCTCGACAGTGCGATTTTCTCGTCTGTTGAGGGCAGAATGGTTGGGGTGACATGCCCTCCTCACGTTCTCGTTCTGGTGAGAGCCAGTTCGAGGTTGTGAGGTGACATTCACACCATCTCGGCTAGCAATAAAACAGTTTTCCAGCTGTCTCATCACATTTTCCCGAAAGTCTTCAGGTGCTGGGCAGTGTTCAGCCCAATTACGAAAATTTGCGTGAAACGTGTCATTTCCACGCGTATTTTCTGCATCTGAACGTTCTAGGATGGGAGGTGACAAGCTTCTTTCTGAGCCCGAAAATTCAGGTCATCATCATTTCCCCAAGAATCATTCAAATCCTCTCCTAAGTCTTCGACTAAGGGTGCATTTCTGCTTTCCCCAGTTCTCGCCCGTTTTAGTGAATTTTCCATGGCAGGATTTTTCACTAATTTAGGCGTAACAAAGAAGGTATTTTTCGCTCAATTACAAGCCACGAAACTCGTAATTTTCACTGGTTGAAAAAAAATTTTAGCGTTCCCGCTTTTTCTTTTCTCCTCTGCGAAGTGCGTCTTCAGTCTGGACCCCTTCTAAGGTTTATATCTACACTTATTGCACTTCAATTTAAGTCTGTTTTGTATCACAAACCTAAATTCTTAAGATACTAGCCAAAATGCTTTCAAAATAATGAGGACTCTGTTAGCTCACTACTGTTCAATTTGGCTTTCTCCCGTAGCTTCAAAAGTGCGCTCCTTCACTTTTTCAGCCCTTACAAATATCTGTGTAGCGTTTTTATTTCACTACTCAGTGTTTTGTGAACATCTTTATTTTCTTTTCAGAAAATTGGTGACTTTATTCGAGCCGTCCTTTACCATCGGGAAAGAATAAAGTGCGGTTCATTGTAAATCTCGCCGAGTCTACAAATTACCTCCCAGTTTTAACGATTTTATTCACTTGCGCAAAAAAAAACGTGGTTACCATTTTATCATAAACCGGAAGATTTTAATGATAAAAAGAATACCCAAAGTTGGTTTGTCGTATTCCGTAGCTTTTAACTCTCGAAATATAACCTCCCCAACAATTTTAGCTTGTTAATTTTTCTCCCGACTAGGTAAGAAAAATTTTGCCAAAATCATCCGCACACGATTTTTCTATTTCATGCTTATTCCATCCCGAAGGTTTGGAAGCATGAACTTGCCTATCCCGAAGGTTTAGGTTCAAATCCCGGCAGGCCCCCAAAATATGTGACGTACTCAGGGAGTAGACGATTGAAATCAAGAATAATCTTAAAGCCAATTTACTCCTCACTGCATAGCTAGGGGTCTATGCACTGAGAACACATATTAGGCATAAAACACAAGTTTAGGAGCTTGGTCTTATCCTTAGCTGAGTCCAGGGAGACAACCTTTCGAGTTGTCTGCCCCACACCAAGTGGTCTCCCATGGTCCAGTCCCTCGTATTTATGCGTGGGCCAGAACAATAGAAGTCGCCTGAGGCATTACGTTGCGTAACCGCTAACAGGTTGGAGCCGGCTCTAACTGGTTTTGAACAATAGAGTAGCCTCGTTCCCGGCTGTTGGCGTTCGGCCAAGTTCCGGTGTAGACGGAAGTTGACAGGACGCCAGGCAGCTTATGTAACTGCAAGGTGCACCATGTGCGTTCACACAAGGTGCGCCCTGCTATTCGTAAATAGCGCGTTACATAACTGCGAACAAGCAAGACATTTTCTCTTCCCAAATCGGTGTAATCAACATGGTTTGAACTCACGTTTTGAATCCTTTCTGTAAATAGAAGAGTCTATATCAAAACTTTGTTGTTTAAGTATATGAAGTATATAATTCAAGTTTTGTATTCTAACGCCATGTTGTAATTCTTTGATTCTGTCGTGAGCTTTACTGCACCTATTGAATCAATACCCGTGAAATACAATCCTTGATCCCTGATCTCAGGGTAGAAAGAAGCAATCTTTGGCATATTTGCGATAATGTAAATAGCAAGTACGCAGCAGCAGTGCATGCTCAAAACTCGTGTTACACCATACCTTAATAAAATTATTATTGCATGCAAACAGGCACATTACCCAATCATGTGCCAGGTAGAAGCCACCCTTTATGACTACTAAGATTTCCACATCATCAATCCGGTCCTAAATAATCAGGCCACGCTGTAATGGCGTGACTATTATTAACATCTTAAAATGAATCACCTATAATTATTGATCAGTGGTGGAATGAAGGCGCCACCTGTTGGCTCTGGTGTATTTTTTCAGTTCCCTTTTTTTTTTACTTACTGCCATCCATGGATGTGGACACGCTCATTGTATGCACTTGTGGATTTTATTGCCGGTCTGGAGGTCCCATTTTACTTGGACAATCTGAAGACACTGAGCAGTACATGTCACTATGCACCAGCTCACTATGTCACTATGTACAGTACATGTCACTATACACCAAAGCTCAACCTTCTTGAGAATTTGTGTGCATATCACTGTGCGTAAGCTCAGCCTCGACTTGAATTGTCAGTACCCAATTCGAGTCGAGGATCAGCTGACAAACAGTGATACGACACGTCAGTGCACAGCGGCTTCAGAGCGGACGCGTGACTGTGCGCATTTAAAGTTGTGAGTTTGTGATGTAGATGCTGTACACAATGAGGGAGAACTGGTAACTTTTCACAAGCAAAGACTGTCTAAAATGGTAAGAAAACTTTTATATTCGACTAGAATCTCTTCGAATAGAAAAGTTCTACCATTTTCGCGAATGTTTGCATGTGAAAAATTGGTGGTATGAAGTGTTAGCGGTTTTCTTTTGTTTGTTTGTTTGCTTTAGGCTTTTATATATTCGCGAGGGACCAAAGTGTTGCCTTTTGCTACTGGAAATTAAAATGTATGTACAACGGGGGTCAACATTGCCTTACGGTGCATTCTGCTCTTGGTTACCACTACTTCATTCAATATTGAATTCTATTGCATCAGTATCAATAAATTTAAAAAACATTGTAATATTTTTATTGTATCATACCGATGCTATAGTTTTAACTGGATGCGATATGACACCCAAACTTGCCAGGATATTTTGCCAATTTCGAGCCGATATCCCACTGACTTTGTACTTCTTCGATAAGCCGCTATTGAAAAGAAAAAGTTAGTTAGGCCATTTAAAGTCAGACGTTTAAAGTTGTCTTTGTCATAAAATTGTAACGGCAAAAAACAACATTTCCGTTCTACGGTTAGAACAGGGCGGTATCTGATCACTTTCGATTTTTCTTTTATCTCATCGTTTCAAAAGGACTTTAGCCGTTAAGCATGACCTGAGTACAAACACGGGGTATAAGGGGGTGAATTATGGTTGCCGATTGTGTTCCTAATTCATATACTGGTAAGTGATCAACATGCCGAAGTGGGCGATATCTCGTTTTTCAGGGGATGCTTCACTTGGTGGGTGCTAAATTACAATAAATTTATAAATGTGCAGTCGTTTTAATAAATAAATAAATAATTTTTTTTTTTTTATCTGACCGATACTTGTTGTAACCTGGCCCGATCTGATACCGAAACCTCGTTAGGATATTTTGCCAATACCGAGACGATGTTACACCTGTACTCTACAGGGCAGTGACATAACGTAGTATTATTGTGTATAACTCTATGGTGGAACCAGCAACTGGGTTAGCTGCAAGGGGAACTGGAGGGAAAAAAGAAGGTCGTCTTACTGAAGCCAATGCTATTAGACTGGATTTCTTAAGCCTACAAAGCGCGATTTTTGTTGTTGGAGAAAACAACGTTTTTTTTAAACCTAAGAAGTCTGCTCTCAAAGCACTGTCTTGACTAGAAATGCCGTTGTTTTCCCTTACATTTTAATTTAGTGCCCCTTGTAGTTATACCCTCCAGATGCTATTTCGTAGACAATATGACGTCACTTAACGCTGCTGTATAGCTCTTTGATGGCCAACTATTTGAAAGAAAGAGTTACGTAGACCATTTAAACTTACATGTTTAAAGTTGACTTTCATATAAAACTCATATTGGAATATTATCTTTTAAAAGGTAACAGTTTCTTTCAATGACAAAACATTTCTCTACGCTAACTATCTTATCATTTCAAAAGCAATTTTTCCAATTCAACATGAACTGAATACAAATACGGGGTTTTGGAGGAGGTGAATTATTGTTGCGGATTTTGTTCCGATATTCACAATGATAGCTGATCAAAGTTGGTTACAATATAATTTTTTTTTATAAAATTTTAAATTAAAAACTAATTTAATTAATTTCTTTTGAGCCTTAAGTCAACCGAAGCAATTTAATGCTCGTGTGGCTGAACCGGCTCAATTTTGAACATTACCAAACTTTTTTAAGAGAAGAAATATATGGTAAAGGGAGGTGCTAACTCGGGGATTCGAGCCGGGAAACCTCCGATCATCGTAGGGGCCAAAAGATCGTCCAGAATTGACCAGAATAGTTCCCATAGCCACGGAAGGCACATGGTAGACTTACATTACAATATAAATGTGCAGAGTCTCCACCCAGAGTCTCCACCCAAGACCAGCTTCCAGACAAACCCTAAAATTAAAAATATAAAACGAAATCTGAAGCTTAACTTGTCCCCATCGCTGATGGAATTTACAGAAAAAAATAACTTTTGAGTTCGAACACTCCATCATCAGAGGTTTTCAGCAGCCGTTTTTCGAATGTTTTGCTACCTATCCATTTTGCCTTGACAGCGGAATCTCTACATATTCATATTACTGTTTAACACCATTTTAAGGGGGCAGAAAACTAAAAGCTAATGAGTTATTCATGCAGAAAATATTTTCTTCTTTATTGAGCCTTGTGAGTGTATGATTTGTCTTCCCTCTACGTTGTCTATGGCCGAGTGAATATCGGTCGAATAGAGCCCTGGTCACGGTTGTGATCTTAATAACGGGTTCAGTTATCTTTATGCCAGTGGAGGATGTGGCCATAGCGATTAAGGCGCTATGCAAGTGATCTGGGGGCGAACTGGGTAGCCGGTTCGAATCCGGGTCATGCCACTCCGACGAAACGTAAGTGCATAAAGGTGGCTTACTGAACTACGCTATTTCTACTGTATGATTTTCGCTTTGGCTAATTTCCAATTTTTCTTATTATTCATGCAGAGACGTTGTCAGGGTGAGGAGTAGGATGCTTTGTTGTTTAAAAAAAATGAGTGGTGGTTATGGGTCGACTCCATAAAATACATCCTTGGCACACAAATTTTAAAGAAAGCAATATTTCTGCCCACTCTTGGGGGCAGTCATCAGGCACATACACACAGAGTAAAACGAGGGAGGTTTAACCCCTAACGTTAACCCCTAAAGTTAGGGGTTAAACCTTCTTCCTCGTTTTACTCTGTGTGTATGTGCCTGATGACGGCCACCAAGAGTGGGCAGAAATATTACGTTATTAAAATTTGTGTACCAAGGATGTATTTTATGGAGTCGACCCATAATCACCACTCATTTTTTTTAGAGACGTTGTTTACATTTGCCGATTCTGATATCGAGCTACCGATTTGTACCACCGATTTCCCAGGAAACATTTTTTTCCCTCCAATTATGCGTTGTGGTGACTATGAATAATGTATTCGATCTGTGTATGTGTTGCGATTTTTTTTTATACTCCCAACAACAACAACTCCACTCCAATGATAACGAGCATGGAGCAGGAGCACTGCAGTGCAAGCCTATCTGCCTGTTAGACAGGGAATCCTTCAAACGTAAACATCCCGGATTAATGAATGAACCAACTTGCGAGCGACGAATATTATAACACCTGGTGTAATTTTTTTTTCCAGTTTCATTCGGGGAAGGGGCTAGGCTGCTGCTGTTGTAGTTAAAGTGTGCGCGGCCTATCTTGAGTTCGCTGCAGAACGAACACAGATAATCGATTGCACGTTTTTGGTAGCAGAGTGCCTTGTTGATATCCAAGATGGTTACAAAAACAATGGCGGCCGTCGATTAAAGCCGCTCCCTCCAGGAAGACGTAGCCGCCCATAAAATACTTCCAAGACTCAAGATACGCCGCGCACACAATAGTCCCAGGCCCCATTATTTGAAGATATTTACAATAAAATTTTCTCCAGCAAAGGTACAATTCTCGTAAAAGAACATCGAAGATGTCGGCAGAAAATGGTATCCAAAAAATGTTAGTGTAAAAAAAATAACAAATACTACTAACCCATTGATCAAATTAAAACCAACCCGGCAGATTGGTCTGGCGACAATGCTGATTTTAACGGTTAATTACCCGAAGCAAAACAGCACGGCAAATTTAATAAATCGCGAACGTACGTTTACGCGGTCGTTGTCACACAAACAAATAAAGAATGCAGTATATTAAATAATTGAATGATGACCAGAGCCGGGGAGTTTGGGATTACCAATGTAATCCTTTCTTCAACCTGTTAAACATCCACACGTTGTTATTAGATCAGAATAGAACAGCTGAAGATGGGACATTTTTAATAAATGGGGCTCAAACCTGCCCCCTCCCTGTAAAAAACTGGCCTGAGAATAAAAAACGAAAAAAGATAATGACAAAAGCAGAGTGGGCATTAAGGTTTTCAAGCGTGCTTTGATAGGATTACGGCACCAGCAAGGTAAGATATAAGAGAGTTCCTGAGGGGCACACCTCTTTATGAAAAAACAAAACAATGTCTTTTGGTCAGCAAGGAGTGGTGACCCACTGCACTAAGACTGAGGTTCGCACTAATGACCTAGCTGTCGACGTGCCATTAAGTTTCATCCCCCCCCCCCATGGTGACCAACGGTGATGGTATAGAATGGTAGAAGGGAACGTTAAAGATTTGATGGTTTGAAAAATATTAGCACTGCCGGCAGGCAGTGCTTATCAGAGTTCGTTTGCGCACGAGAATTTCAGAAAATTGGACAGGAGGCGGCGGAGCGGCTAATAATGTCAAAATATTACAATGCTGCAACATGTAACAATAGGGTAACAGTATGCGAGGCGCACAATATCGGATTATAGCTCACTCGAACAAGATGCAACAATGGTTGGGTGCCGGGAACTAACATTGTCGTTGTTTGAGTTAGCTAGCTCTTTGTGAAGAACCAAAATTAAATGGTCTTGATTTTTCCTCAAATCGTCAAGTTTTAAACCGTAGGGAGCGAAGTCTTGAATTTTGAGGCCTGGGCGGCCGACATGACTGAGTGACTTATTTACTTTTTCAATGCGGGCTTCGGGAAGCCATTTGAACTGTTTCCGCGATTGTTGCCACGATACTGAAACAATCCAGAATCAACTACTCATCGAGATGACGCATGCTAAAACCAGAAATACGCTAATGTGTCGCCATCAAATAATAATCATGTGACAAACCTTCGGCGGAACCTAAACATAAGAATCGATTTCTAATGTTCCTTTTTTTTCGAAAACAAAAATCGGTGGACAGTGGACACATATAAAATGGAAGTGAAAAAGCCAACAAATTAGCTGAGCAAAAAACGGCTTCGCCGTTTAAAAATTAGAGTTCGTATCCCCATACTACCAGCCCTGAAGGTACACGAATAAAAACGGATTAGAGTTCACTCGAACGCAACGAACTATAATTTGTACCCCAATTCGCAAAACGTAAACCCACAAACACACAAAATAGACGCCATAAACAACAAAACACTACAAAATTGAAAGATAAAAATGCTTACACAAAATGAACACAAATTAAAGTTCGTTGCGTTCGAGTGAACTCTAATCCGTTTTTATTCGTGTATCTTCAGGGCTGTGAGTATGGGGATACGAGCTCTAATGTTTTTTTTCAAAACGGCGAAGCCGTTTTTTGCTCAGTTATTTATTTATAAATTGAGGCTCACGATCATGTGACAACTATAGTGAGCCATCCCACAACTAGTAACCAACAATCAGTGATAAAAACGTACTCCTTTGGCCTAAGACCCAGTTGTTCCCTCTAGAAAAAAGGTACAGATGAAGATAAGACGGTGTAACCTTATGTACGTTCACAGTCCTACGAAAGTTGTGATATCCACCTAAAACGAAAACTGGTATAAAACCCCGCTAAGTTTCCAAAAACGATCGGCCTTTGAAGGTTGTGATATCATTCTGCCAGGGAAAGGCCGCCAAGGTCAATCCTATTAGCCAAGTTAATCGCACCAAATAATACTTTGAACGTCTAATGAACACTTGAAGATTGCTACAGCGAGTAGCAATCTTCAAGTTTCATTTAACTTTCGAACTATTAGTCGGTGCGATTAACTTGGCTAATAGGATTGACCTTGGCGGCCTTTCCCTGGTTGAATGATATCACTGTCTTCAAAGGCCGATCATTTTTGGAAACTTGGCAGGTTTTTGTACCAGTTTTGGTTTTGGGTGGATATTTTAAACATCAAGCATGCTGTTAATAAATCACACTCGATACAATTAAGCTATGAAGTAAAATATTTCTAGACACACGCTAGTATCGCGCCAAGTTAGGCAACAAACATCCCAACAAACATTACACCAATTCAAGTGTCGAGGTTGTAAACCATTGTAGCGCGGCGCCATAGCGTCAGTGTCTTATATCTTGAAGCATAGTTAGGCACATTTCAGGTACTTGGGGAAAAATAATAAAGCGGTACAAAAGCTTAAATTGTGTTGAAATCGAGAGCAATGACCCACCTGACAAAACTTAACTCGTGTAGGAATGCCAGCTAAGCTGCTTTCAATGCAAAATCTGACCCTCAATAACGTTGTTAATATGTGAACTAGCTATTCGCTCATCCCCATGTTAAATCCCATAGGGTGATTATTCATCGATACCGAAATAACGGGAAGGCTTCCAGCTATGAAATTGGACGAATGGGTGCAGTACAATACGAACTGCATACCTTTTAATGGTTTGGAGCCTGGGGGCGTAACAGGGATGGCGTGGGAGGGCGCGTAAGTACGAAAATATTGTTATAACCATTGTTAGCATTGTCGGCATCTTCTCTCAGTGAACAGCCAAAGTTCGGACAATGAGAACGTGGATACTGACTTACGTGCCTAGACACACACTAGCGCATCACGATAAATCTAAGCAACGTTGCAAAGAAACTGTATTCACGTCCAATTCACGAAAAATAAACCTACTGTAAAAACAAAGCAAAATAAACAAAGCCCAAAACTGGTAAAGAGGCCACTCAGTTGAGAGTGGGTCGACCCTTCAAAGGAGTGATATCAATACACCTAAACTAACTAAATATTGTAATACAAATTACAAAATTAAAACCAAGCCAAAAACCCATAAAGAGGTGACTAAGTTGAGCATGGTTCGGCCTACAGGCAAAAGGTAGTAGCAAATTATTGAAAACCAATTTCTTTTTAACGTGGCACTTTATAGTACACATGTGCACAGTAGTGGAGTTGAGCCAATACACAATTTAAAAAAAGGAGTGATATCATAACAAAAACCTAAACTGGTAAAAGGGGCCGCCAAGTTCCGAATGGTTCGGCCCTTCAAAGGATTGATATCAACACACCAAAACAATCGCCAACTTAATCGCACCGAATAGTACGTTGGGCGTTAAATGAAAATTTGAACAATGCTACCGAAAGTAGCAATGTTCTAGTTTTCATTTAACCTTCGAATTATTAAGCGGTGCGATTAACTTGACGAATGTTTTGGTGTGTTGATATCACTCCTTTGAAAGGTCGAACCATTCGAAACTTGGCGGTCCCTTTTACCAGTTTTGGTTTTTGATGATATACATTACGCGTAGAATAACTACGCAAGTATAAATTCAAAGCAGTGAGCAGCACCTGTTTACGAGAGTAAGTCCACACTTCGGTTACGTCACAATGCAGGATAAGTCGTCGCTCGAGGCTATTACGCTTATAAATCATGAGCGCGTGAGAATGCTAACATCCTGGCCGCTACCTCCTTTGCACTTCA
Source organism: Lithobius niger (assembly GCA_023313725.1). Lineage (NCBI taxonomy): Eukaryota > Metazoa > Arthropoda > Chilopoda > Lithobiomorpha > Lithobiidae > Lithobius > Lithobius niger. The sequence goes on along the minus strand of JAHWFP010021864.1, from coordinate 3,741 downwards.
ACAACGGCAAGGTTTGGTGACAGTTGGTGGATGAACAATTAAGATAGTTGTTTTTGTTTGTGCATTCCACCCTTTAGGAAAACACCGTTTTCTTCTTGTCGCGTCGTGGAAACTACCATATTCAGTTGCTGCCAATGTTTTCCCATCCCAGCATGCAACTTATCTGCGCGTTCTCAGTAGCGCGTTCCTCACTTTGCCCGCTTCACAATTGTAAACGCTCGCGCCTATAAGCGTTGATCATCGAAAAAGGTATTCTTTAAAGGGCCGAGCGTTACTTAAGCATCAAAATCAACTATATAAACGCGCTTTTACGACCGTTTATAAACAAGGTATCTTTGAATAATGCTCATTCTGCTATTATTACCCAGTGCCGCAGTTCAAACCCAAGTCGACCTTATTCTTTCGGTCAAAGTAAATGTATACATTTATTCTTGTGTATACACAGACTGCCTCTGACAAGCAGTATAATAGCAGTAGGGTACAGTGAAATTCTTTTTTTAGTTCGTAAGATCCTAAGTGTGGAAAAGTTCCCTTTTATCATCACACGCTTGTTATTAATTTATTTGGAATGAGAATAGCAAATGTGAAAATTATGAATGAGAACATTCATGCAATAAAATACCTCCAGACAAAAAAGGTAGGGGTGACAATTACACCGTGGCATTTTTTGTACATTCACAGGCCTATGAAAGTCGTGATATCCACCCAAAACCAAAACTGGTAAGAGAAGCCGCCAAGTTTACAAAAAGGGTCGGCCTTTCAAAGTAGTGATATCATTCAACCAGGGAAGGGCCGCCAAGGTTAATCCTATTAGCCAAGTTAATCGCACCGAATAGCCTAATACTTTGGACGTTAAATGAAAACTTGAAGATTGCTACTGCCAGTAGCAATCTTTTAGTTTTCATTTAACCTTCGAACTATTACTAGGTGCGATTAACTTGACTAATAGGATTAACCTTGGCGGCCTTTCCCTGGTTGAATGATATCACTACTTTGAAAGGCCGACCCTTTTAGTAAACTTGGCGGCTTCTCTTACCAGTTTTGGTTTTGGGTGGATCACTCTTACATAGAAAAAAATGTCAACGCTCTTGAGGTCATATCGTAAGGTCCCACAAGAGCTTTCAATTAACAAATATGATGATATGATATTTAAATTTAATTTGATGATTTCAGAGGTCATGCAACGTATACGAAATTGCAAATATTTTGTTCTGTTCAGTAGTATTATTAATACCGGTAGTAGTTATGGACAAAATCGGCGGAAACGCCATTTCGGCCCACGTTTGATGTTCTTTACTCCGAGTTTTGAACAAAAAGAAAATTTGTTGTATTTAAGGTCTGTTTACAATGTTTCAGAAAGTATGAAACAAAATAATCTAAGATTAAATATTAAACTAATCAAATCATATTTTCCTTTTTTTTCCATTCTTCCCATTGATATTGAAGGCAGATCTTCCTCACTCAAGCTGTTAATTATTCCCCCAAAACATTTTTTGTCAAATCCTTATTGCGGACGTATAAGTTTTATCTTATAGGAGGCAAGATAAAGCCCAGTATTGTTTTGTCGGTCAGTGTCATCACCCAGTAAATCTGCACTACTCAGCAGTCGGTATGGTATTACGTTGCTTATTACCTTGCATGTTCTTGCTTGACGCCGCATTCGCCGTGTAGAGGTGGTATTGGCCCGTATAAGTATTGGTCACAATAACCTAACACATTGTTTCCTTTTTTTATGGTGGATATTGGATAACCCTCCTGAATGTCGTTGGTCTCACCGGCAACTTACGGTCCGATACGTGTGCGTGGAATTTCACCATCTTGATGGCGTTCGTCGCCATTTCCATCTTCCACGATACTTAGTGCGTCAGTTGAGCGATGCGTCTTCTCACGTATCTGGAATTTTAATTTTGCTCAACTATCTGGAATTTTGATTTTTTTTTTGCAGGAGGCACAGATGCACAATAATATCTAGGTTTGGGGTTTGCTTTTAACATCTCTGTAATGTATGGTGCAGTGGCAACCCGGACCACTGCCCTGTAACTGAGGTTGGCGCTATGACCTATACTAGCGGAGCAGGTGGGTCGTTGCTTTTCGGCTGCCATTTCTGCCTCTTTTGAGGGGAGAAATTGGTGGTTTTTAACCGTTTTAAATTACTGTTTTATGCTTTTAACGTAGGATGACTTGGCTTTTGCCATACTTTAATTTTATTGCTGACCTGATGACGAAATTGAAAATTTTCGAAACGTTGTTTGTATTTTTATGTAGCACTGCTTGGTTTGCCTTCAAACAACCTACTGGTCGACGCGCCGTAAAGCCCCAAACCCCTTCCCCCACCACCCTTACTAATTTACCCCATTGTTCATCACCTAACCATCCCTGATTTACTCAGGATATTCGACAGCTAAACGTCGAAAGGTAATGTATAAAACGTGAGGTTTAGAAAAATCTTAAACACTGTGACAGTGCCTTTATTTTACCATGTTTCTGCTTCTTAGAAATCGGCGTATGAACGTGTGTTTAAAAAAAAATAAAAAACGTGCGTATGGGTTTAATTCAGTACTGTAAGGGGGGGGGTTAGGATTATTGGCTTGTCGACAGCAAGGTCATTAGCTCCAACCTCAGTCACAGTGCAGTGGTCCGAGTTGCCACTGCGCCACACAATATAGAGGTGTTAAATAAACCCCAAATCTCGATCTTATCATAGATCTGTCTATCCTACAGAAATTAAAAAAACCCAGACAGGAGGACAGACTTATCGGCCAATTGACGCGCAATGTCTCGCAGAAGATGGAAACGGCTACGAACACCATCAAGTTGGTGACAATCAACAAGCAGGCGTCTGACCGTAACTGACCGTTGACACCAATGACAATCAGGAGGGATAACCCCCCCCCCCCCTCAAAAGAAAACGGAGAATAAGTTTGGTGTGACTAATTTGTAAACGAGCCCACACCACCTCTTCACGGCGACTGCGAAGAAAAGCCGAGCGCTACTCCTAGACATTATCTGTAATAGCCAGCAATTTATTAGAATCTCGTCTGTCCCATAAGGCCCGATGCACACATGCGTTTTTTTAACGCGCTGTGACGCCGCGTTGACGCTAGCAATCAATGCATACATGACCGTGAACCGCCAGCTTAGCCTCCACCTCAACCCATTTTGCCAACCCCCATGGACAAAAAGTTATATTTTGAAACCAATGAGACGCTACTTCCCTTTTCGCCCACCTCGTTTACAAAATATATATTTTCAAACCAATGCAACGATATTTCGTACATTCGTATTCTATTTAAGACGTACCAGGGGAAATGTATTATGCATCCTTTGCAGATATAACAAAAAAATTCGAATAAGTTCTTTAATTACACTTCAATCATTCCTGCAGCAACATTTCATAGCAGGGTATATCATGTCTATTTCTTCGAAATTGGATGCCACTTTCGGTAACGCTTTTGCGATAAACGACAGACGTGTCCACCGCTCAAGTCATACAAGGTAATCAGAGACGCAATTGCGTTTTTTTAACGCTGCGGTAACGCTGCGTTGACGGGGGTGGGGGTGGGGGGGGGGGGGCACGAGCCGCATGCGGTAATGCAACGTCGACGCAGGTATGTATGCAGTACCCAACAGATGTTACGTGAACCAAACCGCAAATGCGGTACCGCAGCGTCAAAGCGCGTTAAAAAAACGCACATGTGCACCGGTGCTAAGGCTTACCAAATAGCGTACAGCCTCAGACAA
>JAHWFP010021853.1:0-11681 GCA_023313725.1 Lithobius niger | reverse complement strand
ACGCCGTGGTAGACCCACGAACCATGCTTAAAGACAGGCTATCACGATACACTTTGGCTTAGTCGATCCGTCAGTCCTGTAGCGCCATCTAGTGACGTGTTTCACAGACACAACACGCGGAGTGCTAGTTTCAAAAAAGGCGTCACAGGATGGCGTCACTGGTCGGACGGATCAACAAAGGCAAAACGTATCATGACAGTCTGTCTCTAACCAAAAGAACCAAACTCAAGCACGTAGTATTGCAAAGCAGTCTGGTTTTCCGTCAGTTTACTTATCGTTTTTCCCCATTTCGCTCTTGATGATAGCGGAATGGCAGAGCATCCAGCTGTGGAAGCGAGAAGTCCTGGGTTCGAATCCCAATCAGGACAGGTGTATTATCTTTCTTTCGCAGATTAGTGCATCTTGTGTTGTCGCGAGGCCCGTTTTTAATGTTGAATGTTTGTTTGGTAGTTTGCTGCGTCTGCTTTTGCTGGGGACATGAGCGGAGGAAAAAAGGAATTACCTGTCTCTAATAAATCATTCGTAAGTTTGTGTGGTGGCTTCTTTTGGGGGTATTTACGTTGGGTGTATTGTGTACAAGTACACATGTTTGAGATATACAAGTTTCGATGTGATACTCTCCGTATAACTCTATGTTTATGGTTTGAAAAAATAAAATAAATAGATTTTTCAACGGATTATATGCCTCCTCGGCTGGTTCCTGGGGTAAGGGGAGCTTGCACATATCCTAGGCCCTTTCATTATCGCCACTGTTAGTAGTTTAATTAGTGCAGATAACAAAAAGTGTGTAAATGGATTCATGAGTAGTGTAACTAATCCTTCATGTTACACCACTTAGTCACCGGCTGGGTCAAAAGCCAGGACATGCCAGGCCAGGTCATTCAACATCACCAAGATCTTATTTGATCAAGGCAACGTCACTGTTAGTAGATGTAACGACCTCCTTGTGGGCCTAAAGAAAGAGGGGTTTCTGATATTCGAAATTCTTTAATCCACCATGCAGTACGCTCGACTTGATGTAGGCCTAGGAGGCGTCCTGAAGATCGTGTGGTAACTATTGATATCGCTCCTGCTCCGGAGAATTGAGGCTTAATGGCGCGTCGACAGCTTGGTCGTTAGTGTACTCCGAAGAGCTTCTAGGCTGAAGTACCAAACTTTGTATTTGATAGGAAACTTTCTAAAAGTGCGGGAGACATATGCTGTAACGTTCAACATGACATCGAACAGCACCGTCCAGACAATGCCTGATGTCCAGACTTGTCCGGGTATGTTATGATTGCAAACTACAGATCTCGCGACGTCACACAATGAAATTTACACACACATTATTGTGTGCGCGGTGCATCTTGAGTTCTGCAAGTATTTTGTGAGCGGCTACGTCTTCCTGGATGGAGTGGCTTTAATCGATGTCCGCCATTGTTTTTGTAACCATCTTGGATATCAACAAGGCACTCTGCTACTGAAAACGTACAATCGATTATCTGTGTTCGTTCTGCGGAGAACTCAAGATAGGCCGTGGACACTATAAGATGCCCAAAAAAACATACCACGAACACAAGTAAGGTTCGCATAGTCCAGCTTACGCCGTTGCAACCAGTTGCAGACAGAACAGAGGAAGTAGATGGCGTGCACTGACTTTACCAAGTAGTGGGGGAAGTGGCTTGAAACCGGAAGGGAAACAACAATTATTTCTAAGCAGTCGGCCTTGGTTTATAGAACCGGAATTTGTTACTAGAGTCAGTGCAACGTCGGTTCACTAAGAATTTGCCCCATCTTCGGGTCTTATCACCATACGAACGGTTGGAGAGGGAGGGTTCCACATTATGTTTGCAGGAAAATGAATGGATGATGTCAAGTTTCCTTCCACTACGAGTGCAAAAAACAAATAGGTATCCACTCGTAGACTCTAACAGTGTCTGTTTGGAGTCTACAAGTGCGATATCCACATATATTCGCACTCGTAGTGCAAGGAAACGTGTCATCATACTGTCAGTTTCCTGCAAAGATAATGTGGAACAGACTATAGTACCACTTGAGCTACGTAGGATTTGGTTTGACCTATATCCTGACTTACAAGATCCGTCACGGTTCGGCTTCAGTTGACCTGCCTTTTATTGACTGCTGCCAGAAAAAAAACTGCGACCACAGGACATCCATGGAAGCTGTTGGTACAGGGTTCAAGCCTCGATTGTCGTCGCAACTTCTTTTCCAACCGCACCGTTCGAATTTAGAACGCCTCGCAAGTTGAAGTTGTCCCCCAATCTACGTTGGTGGCTTTCCGCAGGCTGCTGAGATCTCAGTCCTTGCATTCCTTTTTAAAATCTTTTGAAATCGACCTTAAATCTTTTTTCTCCCCTTTATCCTTCCTTAGTCTTCTATTATAATTCTATTATAATTTCCAGGCCCGGTGTCAGCGGCTCAACACCCTTCCGGATCCTGCCCACTTCAGGGTGGAGAAGATACCTTTTATTATTATATTATTATTATTACTCCCTTAAAGTTTATTTAAAGCAACATCTAGCCTGCCTTATAACCTTCCGCCTGCCTCACAACACCCACGCGACGATTACATCCGCGTGTTTACCACAGCTAAGGTCAACTGAGACGGTAGCTTCGTTCCTCGCACGAAAAACGTAGCTACTGTCTCAGTTGACATTGTGCCTAATAGTCCAGCCAGCGTGAACCCAATGATAGTGTCGTCAAAAACCGGAATGATTCTTGTATCTCAAAATCACAATTTATAATTTTCTAGACTAGTGTCTTATAATGTTGCTTCGGCGATCTATTGGAATAATTAATTTTAATTTTGACTGCATTAGCCTTCTAGATTTTTGATCTCATAGTAATTACTAGCAAACGATTAAAATTAATACTGCGCACTCACAGATAAAACTTCCACGGTCATTGTAGGCACGCGATGCATCATTTATGTTCGGGACGAACGTAAATAAAGTTAGTAATATTCAACAAAAAATCTCATAGACGCCACATTTTAAAACGGATTTTTAACAAGGGAAAGACTAACTGTAAGTAAATAGACCTTTGGGGCCATACTTGATGTGGAGGATCTAGAAAAATGGCGTTGGGAGGTATATCCCTTTAAGAGTTGTTGCTTATCAGGTACGGTTTGCTTGCAGCACTCTCAGTGCAAGAGATATTTATCACACATACTCTTACTTCTACTGAGCGTAATTTTTAGCGAGTGGAGTGACCGTTATTAGTTTTGCGGAAAACGTATACGTTTTCTGCAAAAGTACTAACTTTCCTCCACTCGCTCGACAATGCAACATGGGTGAGAATTATACTGAAGACTCGTCCGTTATGCCACTCCTGAGATAACCTATCCTTACAGCTTGATTACGCCTCACAAATGGCACTCAACACAAAATAGGTTTCGGCCATCGTTGGGCCAAAGCACTAATGTGTCCAGCGTCGCCGATTAATAGCCGTTGATTTACTGCTTTGCTCGCCATTCGGACATAACGATAATAGGCTTAAAAATGAAGTTGCCAACATCACGTTCTATCACTCCTTTTATTACCCTATTTTATTGCCTGAGGCAACACTGTCTTCCAACGAAAAAAACACAGGTCGTAACCATCAATACAATAACGAGCGATTTAATGGCGCGAATGCAGTATTGCCCGTTCAGGTAGCGCAATTCCATTAGCTAAGCCGGCTGAAGGTGGTTGTGGGAGTTTGGGTGCTGGCGAGAGGCTACCACAAACGAGTCAGCTGTTGCCCGGGCTTGTGGTCGTGCGTTCAAGCGAGTGTAGAAGCCGCGTCACCACGAGCGATGAAGGAGACGTCCGTTGCGGCAAACCTGACTCAATATTGACCGAAACAAAGGACAGAGCGGTGACTGTTCAAACTGACAGAAACCCTCTCATTATATTTTCCACTCAAGCTTAAAGCGAGCATCCATTGGTCATGCGGTCCAAGTTGTTGAAAGTTTGCGAAAGTTCGTGACGTAATTAATAAAAGTGAGAAGTCGGAAAATTGAGCTAGAATTAGGTCTTGGAACTTGAGTTCTGTTTTTGACTGTTATTTTGTCGAGTACAATTAAAATAGACCTCATCTTATCAATATTATAATTGCCGCGGGACGGAAATGAAGAGGAGCAGGAAGTGACGTCAGCGTATGACGTCCCCACATGTAGAAATGGTGAACTCCCGTTTCGCCAGATCCCGTTTCGCCAAATCCCATTTTGCCAACAAAAAAGCTGATTAACAGTTTTGCCCTCAGGGGCCAGTCCCGTTTCACCAAATCCCGTTTTGCCAAAACGAATTTGACAAATTTTACGTACTCGAACCTGGGGCTTTAAAAGGCAAATCTTTAACAGAGACAAGCAGTGGTAGAATAAGCCCAGTTAATTTATTAGCGTTTTGAAAACTGGCAATACAGACGGAAAAACGTGCGTTTTAAATACAATTGTTCAGAATGCTTGGACGTCACCAAGTCAACGCCAAGGTTTTCTGCAAAACGGATGTTTGTCTATAAATGTCTGACCATTATCATGTTATAAATGTTCGTGTTCAATGGTTTAAATGTTTCGTGTGCCTAAAATTTCGTGAACGATATTTGGCGAAATGGGATTTGGCGAAACGGGACTGGCCCCCTGAGGCAAAAGCTATTAATCTGCTTTTTTTTTTGGCGAAACGGGAGTTGGCGAAACGGGATTTGGCGAACGGGACGTAACCGTGGAAAAGAGGGAAAACTATTTGGCAACCTCTGTATACTTTCCTTTATTTAGTCTTGCAGTACTGCAGTGCAGAAAATACAGCATCGTTGGGAAGAAAATGTATATGCGAAGGAAATATGTTAAATGTATAGAACTGGACATTTAAACATTGTTATAAATAATTCAATAATTTACCGTGTTTGCAAAACAACGAACCTGTCAGAGTTACAGTTTCCAGAAAAAGTAAGACTATCAACAAGTTCATGACCAATGATTCGTGCTATACGCTAAAAAGCATGCTATAATGAGAGCTAATAATTCATGCAATGAAACATGCTCTAATTCATGCTATTATTCATGTCATAATTTGGCTATAGAATAGCCCAAGACCATTCCTCTTTCAGTCGACTGGATTCATGGTTACTATAGTAACTGGACAGTAATTTCTCACAATAGCAGAGATCGATAATCATAACGGACCATCCGTCTTTACTGGAAGACGAGTGGGTTAGCGATATTAAAAGTCAGTGTGGTATAGTGTCCGATGATGAACTAATTCGCTAGTTTGAAGCCGGGTCACGTCATGTGAATTAAGCGTAAGTGCGTGTAAAGGTGGCTTACTGTAACGCGTTATTACTATAAAACCGTATTAGTATAAACGTTATTACTAGAGTAATTATATTTAGTGTATGAATTTCACTGAGGGCTCATTTAAATTTCCTTGACAAAGTTTTTTAGAGGCGCTAAACCTGGTCAAATTATTCTTATTCTAATTATTCTTATTCTCATTCAAATAGTTTGGCAAAGGCACGGATTGGTTAGAAATTCATGAGTAGGACATCTGGCGTACTCTATCGGCGATCTACTGATCTAGTAAAGCTCTCTCTATTAGGCACGTGCAGTTCCAAACTCTCTTCAGTTCACCCGTTCTTTGGTACTGGAGGTGTTGACCTGCCTCCAGCCGAAGTCATTGCACCGGAAGGCGAGAGGGACAATTTCCCTATGTTGTTCCAAGAGGAAATTCCATAAAATCTTTTACATGGCACAGTCGACAAGAGCACGAGGCATCACACGGCCTTTCTCTCCCAGAAAATACCCGGGTTGGCTAAGGTCAGTTTCGAACCCGGGACCTCAGGCACTCGAGACAGTCGTTCTATCCAAGAGAGTGAAAAATAAAAACGAGAAAAATAAAGCCGCAGGAAAAAAGCCAAAGGAAAATACATTTCCTGGCGAAACCGCCTTTGCCTGTCTGGTGAAATTCGACCCAAGGCCACTAACCTCTAACGAAAAAAAAAAAAAAAAATAATAAAAAAACTTTTAATCCGCAGTTTGTTGGTCTTTGCCACGGTTTTTCAAGGTTTTTTTCCCTCGGCTTTTTTTTTTCGCGGCTTTTTTGAGGCCGCCTTGACCCAGCGACCCTTGGCGCTACGCAAAACAACTGGTTTCATATCAATTGCGTTAGAAGCGGGATAGGATAGAAGCAACCCAACTTCTACTTGCGCTCAGAAGCGCCTCCAATTTTCGTAGCAGTTGCTATTTTACGACAGTAGAGTTGCACTTTTGCGACCTTTACACGTCGACAGTTGAGAGGGCCGACGGAAATAATGATTTCTAAGTTAAATTAACTACAGAATTTTAAGCACCTCGTAATCGGGTTGCAATACTCAAGTTCTCCTTCAGCATTTCGAACTACACTTGTTTACACACCAAGTAGTTAATTAGCGACAACTGGTGGCTGCAACCCATTCGAGTCGCTGCTTCTGGGATTGCTAATTTAGGTTTGATGAGAAGGAAATCGAAACGAAAGTGCGAAACAGAACCGAAATTGCCGAAACAGAATGAGGAAAGTTCAACCGTTAAGATTGACTTTGCATCAAATTTAAAACCGTTACCATACCTGAAGATAATTGAACGCAACGCAACGCAAACTCGAATTTGTCCAAATAATTACCATCCAGCTTCCCTCTGCAAGCAAGTTTATGGGCTGTTGATATATACACTTCTCCTCATTACTTAGTGATGTCAAATTTAGTCGATGATTTCTCAGTTCTTCGTTGCTCTTGAATCATAGTCGCCTAAATCAGGGGCATATCAAAGACAGAGTATTGGAGTGGGAAGGAAAGGGGAAGGGGAGGCAGGGCCAGGCCAGGCCGACTGGTGGTGTCGCGGGGTGTGCTCCTCCTACCAGAGGTATTAAGGGCGTCAATTTCAGATTCTTTCTTTAAAGTGGTACTATCACCTATTGAAAAGGGAACGAAAATACCACGGCGCCATCTAGCGGCAGTGATATCTTTAACCTTTACGGCTCGCTCCTATAGGTGTACGAGAACGTACCAAACTTTAACTCAGTAAACAACAACGCATGGTTTGTTGTTTTGTTAAAAAAAATGGCGTCGTGCATTCCTTCGCTTGACGCAAGCAAGTGCTAGATACTGCTAGATAGCGCTACATGTTGCCAGATTCTGCAAACTTTCAATCGGTGCCGTTTTTTTTTTACATCGATATTAAACCTTTTATTTATTTACAGTTAATACCGCAAGCGTCTGAGTTAAAACCTATATTTTTTCTCCTTCACTAGTTACATTTTATACTGAAAAAAACTACCGAGCTCGTGTGCGCTGTGTTTTTATCAGCTTGGGAATGGAACTAGTGTTTAAGAAAAATCTGTACTTAATAGAATAATTGGCGTTTACAACGGGAATTCCACATTGCAGTAAAAACAAGATGGTGAGACTAAGGCGAAAAAATTTCTCTGAAAACCACATCTGGTCAATTATCGGCGCTAAAGGGAAAGATAGTCGAACAAGAGACTTTACGAGTGAAGTGACTGAGGTGAAACTTGAGCCTTGTGACTAGGCCAAAGTCACAACTACATATTTCAAACGCAGTTTTTTTTTTTAAATTTTCGGCGCATAAATTTTGGCGGCTTGTTCACAAAAAAAAGATGAAAAATAAAAACAGCATGGGACCAGCCCAACTACAAGCTACAGGCGGTCCGCCATGTTGGAAAATTTCATCTCTTTTTGTGTGAATACGACACCAATTTATGCGCCAAAAAGTATAAATATTGTGTGCTTATTATGTAATTGTGAGTTTGGCCTATAGTCAGAAGGCTCAAGTTTTACCGCCGTAAGGACAGGTTAAGTTAAGATTTCTCACAATTTGTTAGGTTCATGTTTTGTCCCTAAGCTGGTTTCAAAAATGCGGGTGAAATCACATTTCTATCGTAGTTTGCCGCCATCCATCGGCACAAGATCTCCAACACCCAAGATGTTAACATGGCCAGCTGAGATTGAAGCGGAAATTTAGTGCAGCTTCAATGTCAGCTGGCCTTGGGCGTAAGTCATTCCCTTAATGAACATCAATCTTTTTTTTTTTTTTTACTGTTGTGAAATAATGGGCTGACGCGAGAAACGGTTCCAAACGCTAACAAAGTTTTTTTTTTCTGTTTTTAGGATGATCATTCTTTCCAACATCTTGGCCTTTTTCGACTTCGGCGACCTGACGCAGTGCATCCTGGACCTGCACGAGCACGTGCTCGGCTACATCATCATCATGAGTGGCTGCATCGTCGTCGAGGCTTGCATTGCGTGGGTGAGCATGCGCGGCTCCATCCTATACTCGGAACCCCGCGTCTCAATGGAGTACCTGCTCTACGTCCGACTTGGTAAGTAGGAGACAATTAAAGGGACACCCAGCCTGCCTTATAACATTCCACCGGCCTTATAACAGCCACGCGCATATCGCCATCCGCGCATTTACTAGCGCTAAGGTCGGCTGGGGGTGGTAGCTGCTTTCCTCGTAGCGAGGAACGTAGCTGGTGTCTTGGTTGGCTTTGGGAATAGTACACGAAACAGCATCAAGTTAAAGATTGTGTCGTCACAAACCAGAATGATTCTCATATTTGAACATCACAATTCATAATTTTCTAGGCTAGTGTCTTATTATTTTGCTTCGGCGATCTATCGGAATAATTAATTTTAATTTTTATCGCATTAGTCTTTTAGATTTTTGATCTCATGGTAATTATTAGCAAATTAGTACATGCACACACAGATGAAACGTCATGGTTATTGTAAGCGCGCAAAGCATCGAACGTGAATAAAGTTCCACTATAATCGACAGAAAATCTCCTAGATGCCGCATTTTAAAACGGATTTTTAGCTAGGGATTGACTAACGGTAAGTAAATAAAATTTAGGGGCCGTACTTGATGTCAAATAACACAAACTGACTGTACTTTTTTTGGACGTAACCCCTTCCACACCTGGTCATAAACTTGCTAAAGAACACAATTACGTAATCGGTGCCTTTCCTTTCTTTCTAGTAGTAAAGCATCTGCATTAACTTGCTAAATACCTGCGCCACCCACTATCGCTAAACGGCCAAAAGAAACAGTACCCTGGCAGAACAGTACCATAACCGACTAGATAGTTTTGTTTGTAGAAGGCCATACCATTACAACTCTGTAACCCTAATGTGGAATGGTCGCGGCACTTTAATTCGCCACCCCATCGGGCGTCGGGGATTATAAGAAGACAATGAGTCCAAAATCTGCAGGAAGGAAATGTCGCTGGATGGCATCGATGCATAGCTGTGACGTTGACTTTTCTAGTTGTAATTCTACTTTCTGACAGTAGATGGCGGTGCTAAGGAGGCAAACTACAGCGTTAGTGTCCAATGGTCACTAATGCGCATGACCTGAACCGTGCCTTTCTTTGCCGTCGAGCAGTTTAGTGAAACACGAGTATGGTGTAACGTCAACGTCAGTATTACACAACAATCCAATCCCGTTTATCTATCCGCAGTTTGACGTTAATCGCGAACCATACTCTTGTTTCGCCAATAGAGCAGCGTCAAGTGACGTCATATAGCTACAAGAGAGATACCTGCAAGGGGCACTAGATTGAAATGGTGGGTTAAACAACGGCACTTCTAGTCAAGCCAGTGCTTTGAGAGTGGATTTCGTAGGCTTAGAAAATCGTTGTTTTCTCCAATCCCTTATGCTGCTTAGGTTGTAATTGGAAAATAAGGATTCCACTTGCTTAAAAACGTCACTAACTGCCAACAAATCGACAAAAATCGCGCGTTTTAAGCTTAAGAAATCCAGTCTAATAGCATTGGCTTCAGTAAGAGGCTCTTCTTTTTCCCCACCAGTGCCCCTTGCAGCTAACCCAATAACTGGCTCCACCATAGAGTTATATACAATAATACTACGTCGTGTCACTGCCCTGTTGCTTGATGGAAAAAGAAACTCACGGTATATCTAGTCTCCGTGCCGTAAGAAATTTGCCACAGCCATCTCCAGGCGATTGCAGTTCGTTAACTCGCTGATAAAACCTTATTGTCAAGATTTTATTGTCAATCGAAATGATTAAATCAAATTTTACGACTATGACTTAATTACTTTACCTTTTTTTATATATCAATTTCTTTGAGTCTTAAGTCAGCCGAAGCAACTTAATGCTTCGGTAAAGGGAGGTGCCAACCCCGTGATTTGAACCGGGAAACCTCCGATCATCGTAGGGGCCGAAAGATTGGCCAGAATGGATCCCACAGCCGCTGAAGGAGCAAGGTCGCCTCTCACGCTACCCTGGCCAGCAGTCCTGGCGGGGACTTTGCCAAGATCCCCTTTCCATAGGTTCAGCCAGATCCGGAAACCTCCAGCAACCAGGCTGAGCTCTCTCACCGCTCAGCCACGATGACCACCTGCTGGCGGCAGCTTCATGTTTTCAGTTAAATTCACCAATTTTTTGTTGTCGTCGGTGGGAAGCAGCCATCTTGTTTCTGCAGCCGTCTGGTTTCTGCTGCCACACTATGAACTATTTTGTTGTTGCACTGCACGAAACGAGGAAAAACGACTTGCCCATTACATGCTGCAGTGCAAATTGCAGCCAAATTGAGGACAATAGAATCAGCCATTTACCAAACTGCGTTACCACTGGAAGGAAAAGATATGTATTGAAAGCGAGCTTCACCTAAGATTATGTATTGAACCCGAATGAAGTGAGAAAAGCACAGCCGAGCTGTTAGGATGTGATTCGCCTGAAGAGGATGGCCGATGTAATCATGTCAACGACCCTATGTAATACGATACTACTTTTTTTTTTTTTAAAGTCCTATTTGGGCGTACTCTGGATTAGAAGGGATCAAAAACGGTACTATAGTGTCCGCGGCCTATCTTGAGTTCACCCCAGAACGAACACAGATAATAGATTGTATATTTTTGGTAGCAGAGTGCCTTGTTGATATCCAAGATGGTTACAAAAACAATGGCGGCCGTTGATTAAAACCGCTCCCTCCAGGAAGACGTAGCCGCTCATAAAATACCTGCAGGACTCAAGATGCGCTGCGCACACAATATAATAAAAGGAGCTTTAAAAAATATGGAACAGTAATCAGATTCTGTCCTATGGTATATAAAAAAAATAAACACACGGCACTTGGCTTGACCATAATTACTTTAGTTAAAACTCAATTTGTAAAAACTTCGTTGAAACAAAGTTTTTTTTGTTGATGAACTGCACGGAATATTAAACGGTGGAATTCTGAATGAGTTGCCAGTAATTATTTTCATTAATTTTTGTTTAATGCAAAAGATAAAGTCACAAAATTAAAATTTAATAGGTACAGTATACCAGTTAAACTGTGAGAGTTTGGCCCTATAACCTTTGACTAGGGGTCCAACGTGTAAGCTAACCCATATGAAGACAGTTGGCTATTATAACTTCTTTAATTATTCATTTTTACACATTCCACGTTAATAATTTGTGTGCCCACCGTTTAACTCCCTGAAAGCACGCAATCTTTCTGGACAGAGATGTAATAGGGTGGAAAAAAAAGGACTCGTATTCCATTTCAAGTCGTTTAGAACCTCTGTGAGGTGTACCATTAGTATAATACTTATGATGTCCATGTTCTTAAATCACACGTCTTTTCCACTGGGTCTTTCAATAACACCCCGAAATGCTCGACCGCATTAAGATCTGATATATGCATCA
>JAHWFP010021800.1:0-24079 GCA_023313725.1 Lithobius niger | reverse complement strand
AAGGTAACTATAACTTTAATTTTATATATTATTTTCCTTTCAATGTTGGTAATAATCCATATGTTATTATTGTACTAAAGGTACACTATGACTTTAATTTTATATAAACATTGTTGTTAGTAATTTGAAAATCTACTGGAGTGAGTACAAATAAGCGAGAAACTTGCTTCGTGTTCTCATTCTATTAAAAAATAAGAAGAAAAAAATTAAGTGGTTGCACTAAAGCCAGACCAGGGTTAATTGAGAGCTTAAAATTTTAAAGTATAAAAAAGTTGCTAGTAAAAGTCTTTGAAATTTATTATACAGGTTCAAAAACTGGGAATGCATCACTTTAATGCTTAAAGTTTAAAATTTAGTGGTTTAAATTCGCTTTCTTCCTGCAGCTTACAGGGAGTAATCTTTTTTTACGCCATATTTAAAAAAATAATTTTCCAGTTTCTTTAAATATAGCAAAGTATCAAACGAGTATCGGGTATCGGTTTGTATCCTGCTCGATTCCGATCGACTAAAACTGGTACCGGTCAGTCCCTAGTGATATTGTCCCAATAATGGACTATGTTTATCCTTCCTTTCCAACTCCCGAATTATTCAAGTCTTGGTCGTATGTAAGCAGACTCCTCCCAGAACAGGGATTGCATCTACCATATATACTTTGTTCCACATTATGTTTTCAGAAAACTGACTGTATGACGCCACGTTTTCTTCCACTACGAGTGCAAAAAATTCGTAAACATCCATTCGTAAACTGTAACAGTAACTTTGTTGAGTCTACAAGGGTAATATCCACATGTTTTTGCACTCTTAGTGCACGGAAACGAGTCGTCATCCAGTCAGTTTTCGAAAACATAATGTGGAACAAACTATAGGCTTGAACATATTAAAATAAAAACACTGCCGAGTAGTTTCGACAACGGAACATTATTACGGAGGTAAAAAACACGTTTTCCGTTTTGTCCCAAACACAACTATTTAGTCCGAACTGTTGCTTTTATTTGAATATAATAAGACGAAAGAGAGAGCGAAATAAAAAAAAAATAATAATGATGAAATAAAACGGGAGAGGTTTTATTGTTGATTTTTTTCTTTGCGTTCGAAGAAAAACAATTTCTTTGGTCTTCCTTCTTTATTTGTTGTTTGCTCATTACTTTTTTTTATGAGATTTACTTAAATTTCCAACAAGGTTTTTCCCCTCCTCCTCCCCCGTCTCTTTACATATTTCGTATTGCCAACTGTTTTGAGAAAGCCAAGTGTTCGTTAATTTAACCGCTTCCTGCCTTGGAATAGGGCGTGGGTTTTCTGCTCCACAAACGAAGACTCTTTTCGTTGCTAGGCAGCCGTGTACATAATGGTTTTGAAATGTGTACAGAGCATGTAATTAAAAAAAAAAATTAAGGCAAATGAAAAGCAAAAATAAGATCTGCGCTCAGCCTTTTCACGGTCGGCAATCGTTAATAGAGGCTTTAAATCGGGAAACATTTCTACAAAGATGTGGGCTTATGAGGTATTTGTTAGACCCCTGTTGGAGTTTGCCACCCCAGTCTGGTCCCCTTATTTAGTTCGTGACATTCACTACGTTTACATGACCACTTCGAAGCGTTGCAGAGCGATGCGCATCGCATCTGTGTCGCCTCCGTGGGTCTTGTAAACACCCGTTCGTGTCGCTTTATCTGTTCGTGGCACTTTTCCCCAATGCGCTTCACGGAGGTGGTTTGAAAGTCTGTATCGCATCGTCTTTGTGCGTGTAAACACTCGCAATCGCATTGAGCCGTTGGAGAAAGCATGGTAAAGATGGCGGACACAGTTACGGCACCCACGTAATTTGTGCTGGTGCCATTCGAATTTTAGGCAAATAAACTGAAAATGAGTGTGCATGACTAGGAAGACCACTAAGTTTTGATTACATTTGGTTACTTGGGTCTATGCTGACCTAGTTTACTACATGCAGGGGGTAGAGCAGCGTGGGACTTGCTCACTCTTCGCCAAAGGGAGGGCAGGAAGTAAGGGTTTTCCGATCGCACTGGTCGAATCACAATAGCAGATTGGCCCTAATCTTTCGTCTTGTAAACAGGTGCCGTTTTTTGATGCGCATTTCACAGCGCATCGCTAAAATGCGCATTCTTGTGGCCATGTAAACGTAGTGACTGACTTGCTTGAACTCGTGCAGAGGCGATTCACAAGGCTCTCCCAGGATTCAGAGAATGTAGCTATGATGCTAGACTACGTAAGTCTGGCCTCGAAACACGCGAAATTCGTAAACTGGAATTTGACCTCATAATGGTAAATACGATTCTTTACGGTTTAGTTGCTATCGATCTTCCTTGTTTCGAGTTGGCCCTACTAAGCATCAAGACCCATGGCCATGAATAGAAATTACCATTCCCGGCTTCCCGACTTGACTGTCGGCGAAACTTTTTCTCAGTTCGAACTGTTCTTAGGGGCCATTCAAAAACCACGTGGCGTTTTTAAGGCCATTTTTAACCTCCCCTCCCCCCTGTGTGGTCATCTGTGGTCATGTCTTGGACCCCCCTGAAAAACCACGTGGCTCATAGCCAACCCCCCCCCCCAACTTAAAAAAAATAACAACTTAATGTGTTTTTAACAATGCAGTACCACTTCATATAAAATGTGTTATTGTGCCGTATCAATTTTGATGAACTGATAGTGTTCGACATGAGTAACAACGATAGGTACCCCAATACTCCACTTTCGCTTTTAGTAAGTGCAGCTGTTTGACTCATCGTGCGAAATATTTTAAGCAAATTATTTGCCGATCTGCAACGGCGGCTAGAATAAACGTCATCCAAGATTTGTAACTGAGACGAAAGTAGAAAATTGTAGCCTAATACGTTCATTATTACGTAGGCCATCACTACATTGAATTGTCCCAGTGAAGCACTCGGCATTAATTAGTCGCATACTATTTAGATGAATTTAGTACCAGTCAAGGAAACGCAGTATTACATTGTTGAAGATTTATATGACAAGCCGCAGTATTTTTCACCACTATTTGGAAAATGCAGTTTGGTTGACTGGGGCCCAGACGTTTAGTCGATGCATGGACTAACATACTATCACACTACGTGGTAAGCTGCATGGTTGATGTAGAAACAACCCAAAGTGAGATGGTATGCGCAGAAACTCTTGTACGGTAAATGCAGCAATCCATTGGAGATAATGGCTTTCCCTTCAACGCAGTGGCCACGTGGATTATTTGGAACCCCCCCTCCCCCCATTGTGGTTACTTGTGGCCGAAAGTCGACCTCCCCCCCCCACCCCCTGGCCGACCACGTGGTTTTTGAATGATCCCTTATCTGGAATGCTCTCCCAGCGGAAGTGGTAGATCCCCCAAAACTAAATTCTTTTAAGCGATTCCTCAGGTATCCAGACCTTACTAAATTTTTTTAAGCGTCCAATTGTGACAAACTAGTCATACGTTTTACCAAAATTTTCATGGTTTTCATGGACCAGTGTATACGTGGCTCACAACCCTTCTGACCCCCTACCACTCTTGTGGTGAATTAAATTATTATTATTATTATTTTATTTTTTATTTTTTTTTATTTATTTTTTTTTCAAGATGGCCGCGCCCAGTCGGGCCGGCTCAAGAAATCTGCTCCCGATTAACAGCGGATTTTTCTTCTACCAATCCATCACTCAAAACTGTAAATCAGGTCAGTGATCTTCTTGTGCATCGGCAGAACCGTTCATCGTGACCACCTGTGACTTGTTTCTATGACAATTGTTCTCCTTTACTCGTGTAGTGAACGTTTTTTGCCTCTCCAACGAGTCCATGTGTTACTCCCTTTTTTAGTGACATTTGTTAACCACGCGTCACTTATTATCTCTGACGTCATTTACGTCTTTGACGTCACCTACTACTTTGGCCGAAAACTACAACGCAACCATGTCTCTCTGTCAAGAGTGCAAAAACCCTATCACCACAAATGAAGGTGAGATATTGACCTGCTGCTCGTGTAAAGGAAAATTCCACTACAAATGTGCGGGACTCGCTGCCACAACATTAAAAGCCATGGGAAAGAAAAAAAAGATGAATGGAGTTGCAAGAGATGTAAGAAAGGCAGAACAAACTCGTACAATGAAGATGCAAACGAAAATGAAACCGAAACCGAAGATGGAGCTGAAAATACTGACAGCACTAAAAAAGACCCACTTGAAAGAATAGAAAATAAAATCAACGAAGTTTTAAAGGGTATGAAATTCATAGAAAATCAGTACGAAGATATCAAAAAGGAAAATATAGAAATCAAGAAAGAAAACATGGAAATTAGGAAACGTCTACAGGCACTTGAAGAAAAAATGCATAAGATTGGTGAAAGCAAATCAGACACGCAAACTCTAAAAACAAAAGTCGAAGAAATTAAAAAGAGTCAAAACGAAAGTGAACAATATAATAGAAATAGAAACCTGGAAATTTTTGGCGTGGAAATGACAAAAAAAGAAGACATTAGAGATACTGTTTACCGCATCGTTGACGGACTTCAGCTCAGTTACTTTGACGACAGCCACATTGAACGTGTTCACCGTATACCAACAAAAAATACAGAAAAACCGCAGCCTATTGTGATTCAGTTTAAAAGCAGGAACTATAGAGATGAATGGCTTTTGGGAAAGAAAGGCAGAATCACAAATGATGATATTTTCAGTAACGGTAACAAAGAAAAAATTTACGTAAATGAACATTTGACCCCGTATTTTAAATCATTACTCTGGAAAACAAAAACTCAACTCAAACAAGCCTACAAGTTTATTTGGATCAGAGACGGAAAAATAACGTTAGGAAAAACGAAACTGAAAAAGCCGTGACCATTCATTATACGTAACGAAGACGACCTTGAACAACTAACGAAACTGCTCAAAACTAATATCTCCAATGGAATCTAACGCTCTTTCGGATTGTTTGGACTTGGTCAACGACACTGCTGAAAACTTCGACGAGCTGAGAAAAAAATTCCTGCATATTAACAAAAACACTGGACTTCACGGTTTACAAATAAACCTTAGAAGCTGTAGGACGCACTGGGAAGAATTTAAACATGTTATTGATGACTGTAAAATTACCTGGGACTTTATTGTTATTAATGAAACTAATATTAAAGAAGAAGAGCTTGCCCACTACCAGATGAAAGACTACATACAAATTGCCAATTGCCGGCCTCTTAAAAAGGGTGGCGGTGTCATGATTTTTCTTAACCAACACTTCAAAATTATTAATTCTGAGAAAATTTTTCTTCATGGAAATGAAGCGCTTGACGTGGTCTTCTCTGTTGATAACATTATGTATAATATTGTTGCAATTTACAGACAGCCATCCTCTAGTCGGATTAAGTTCCTCTTAGATTTGAAAGCCCTCATCAAAATCAAAAATCAAAATTCTTCAATTAACACTATTGTCATTGGCGATCTCAATTTTAATCTGCTCAAAGAAACACAAGACATTACTGAAAAATTCGACATTGAAAGGTTTGAAAACATCATGGCAGCAAATGGATACACCTCGCAAATTACTTCTCCAACCCGTGTTGAAGTGAAAATGAATACTATCACTAAATCTTGCCTTGATGTGATTTACACTAAACTAAATAAGACTTGCTGTAATGGCTTTGTCATTAAACAAAAGATCGCCGACCATTACTTTACTTGTCTTGAGATTAAACATTTTGACCCTGTTAAAGAAATGCACCATGATAATCATAAGTTTATCAAAAAATTAAACAATTATAACATTATTAAACAGCTTGAAAATTTTGACTGGAGCATCCTGGACAAATACACCAACTCAAATGACATGTACAATGAAATTGAAAATATCGTTCAGGGAATATACAAAAAAAAACACATCATTAAAACAGCTTCACTCTACGAACAAACTTTTCAAAAATGAATGGATGAATCAAGCCCTTCTTCAAGAAATTAACTATAAAAACAAGCTCTGGACTAAAATTACTAAAACTTCTAAACCATCACCAGAAATAATTCTTGAATACAAAATTTGCAAGCAATCTGTGACTCGCAATATCCTCTTAGCAAAAAATGTGTTTTATAAAAACTTTATTTCCGGAAACCAATTTGATAGTTCCAAAATCTGGGATAAACTTAATCATTTAATGGGCAAAAAACAAAAAAAAATATCGACGAACACCTCAAAAACGCCTTCACAAATGTAAAAACCACGGACCTCAGTAACTCCTTTAATAATGAATTTTGTTCACAAATTGATAAACTCAAAATCAAAAATAAACATACAAGAAAATGTCGAAACATACTGGCTAAAAATAAAAAAACAAATTAATATGATCCATAATTCTATCGCCATTTTGCCACCTACTATTTACGAAATTAAAGAAATATTACATAATATTGCAGTAAAAAAGTCTAGTGGATACGATGGATTCCTTATGGACCATTTTGTCAAAACAAAAGAAAATTCTGCTATCTTTCTCCAAAAACTTATAAATGTTATTCTTGATTCTGAGACTTGGCCTGACAAACTAAAAAAACAAATCCTTAGACCAGTGTATAAAAAGGGTACCCGTACTGATCACACCAACTACCGACCAATTGCTTTACTGCCTTCAATTAATAAGATTGTTGAAAGATTTTTTACCAATAAAATCGAAAACTTTTTTCTTAAATACAAACTTTTTAACATCAGGCAATTTGGCTTCCAAAAAGGTAAGGGGACCACGGACGCGCTCCTTTACATTAACAACCACATTTGTCGTGCTCTAAATGAGGGCAAATTCGTCAGTGCTATCCTCATTGATCTTCAGAAAGCCTTTGATACGCTAAATTTTGACATTCTAAAGACAAAACTTAGCAAATACGGAATCCATGGAAAAATTCAAAACATTCTTTTGAGCTACCTTACTGACAGAACTTCTAGTGTGAAAATTGACGATTGTCTCAGTGAATGGACATAGATTAAATATGGTGTCCCTCAGGGTTCGATTCTGGGCCCTATCCTCTTTCTGATTTACCTAAACGATATAAATGATTTCAATTGGAACACTTATCTTACTCTCTTTGCTGATGACATCTTCCTACTGTCTATAAATGTAGACAAAGATACAATGATTTGTAATCTGCAAACCGATTTCAACTTAATTAACGAATATCTTTTTGAAAATGAACTTTATATTAATGCAGATAAAACATGTGTTCTTCCCTTTTCTACTTCACATATGACTTTAGAAAATTTTGACATTAAATTGCACCACCCTAACTGCAATTTTACTGAAATTAGTAGGACCTGCACCTGCCTAAGCCTAAATATTGTTAAACAAGCTAAATACCTTGGTATTGTGATTGACAGAAACTGGAAATTTTATGACCACATCAATAACTTAATCACCAAGGTCAGGCAGTTCCTTCCTGGTCTTTATAAAATCAGGAATATTTTGGATGAACATAACAAAAGACTTATTTACAATACCTGCATACTTTCTCTTGTCAGATACGCATGCCCTATTTTTGCTTATACTTCTTCTGGATACATTGCCCGTCTTCAAAAAATACTAAATAAAGCTTGTAAGATTCTTTTCAGAGATGCTAACTCCACACAAAAAACATCAGATCTTCTTCAAGAGAAATCACTGATGACCTATAGGCAAATTTCAGATTTTACAGTAATTACACAAAATTACTTTAACAAAGATTACAACATACCTGTGAAGAGAGCGATCAGGAACAATAATAATTGGCTGACCGTACCTTCCTTCAGGAACTCTTATGGAACGAGAACCATGAACTTCATTTCACCCTCTTTACTAAACAAACTCCCCATAAATTTACGCGAAATTAGGAATAAATTTCGATTGAAAAAAGAATTAAAAATGTGGATGTTTTTAAAGAAATAAAGCTCCTGTTTTAACCTACGATTCTATTTACGATAGTATCTTTTTTTTTTTTACTACTCTTTGCATTGTACTTTTTATAACAATTGACACCTGTTATCCTTATATAAAAACTTGAAAATGTATTTTAAACAACACATCTGTTACCTATATTCTATAATTATTTTTTTTGTTAAATGGCACATACAGTCTGCGGACTCGGGCCTTAAGATGTAAACCTTACGAATCAAATTATTATTATTATTATTATTATTATTTGGTGTAAAAGAAATTTCGAGTACCATCCATATTGGAAAGCAGGCGATAGTAAATTTTTTCCCTAATTTTTCATATATTAGTCCGCAAGAGTCTAGTAGTAGTACCTGAACTAAGTTGAAATCCAGATCTTTAGATCCTGCTAAAATAGTTTCAAAGGAAGAATTTCGCAGGGAGTGAAAAAGGGTCGGATTTTATGTGATATCATTCAACCAGGGAAAGGCCGCCAAGGTTAATCGTATTAGCCAAGTTAATCGCACCGAACTTTGGACCGCGAGTAGCAATCTTCTAGTTTTCATTTAACTTTCAAGCTATTAGTCGGTGCGATTAACTTGGCTGATAGGTTAACCTTGGCGTCCTTTCCCTGGTTGAATGATATCACTACTTTAAACGGCCGACCTTTTTTTGGAAACCTCGGCGGTTTCTCTTTCACCAGTTTTGGTTTTAGTTTGATAAGGTTTAACTGATCCGAAGTCAAAACAGCAAAGGAACACAAGAAGTAAAATTTCCTGTAAGGTTTTAGATACAGCAGTGTTGCAGTATTTAGTCCACATGAAACCTTTCTGCTGTAGTTAAATGTTTTTACCATTCTTACTTTTGCACACAGTAGATCAGTTAATGATTAATGGATTCTACTTGACTAAAACGACATCGCTGGAAAGTGTTTAAAAACCAATCGTTTTAGTGTGCTTAGCACAGCTTACTGGTAATTCAGAGTTCGATCGAGTCCTTCAAAACCTGGAAATGTACTGGAAAGTAATAATGAAATTCCTTGCCTGGATAAGTGCTTGAAAATCGTGAAAAATGATATATGTATCATCAGTAGGGTGATGAACGGAAAGTATAGATGACGTGACTGAAGAACACTGAACAATTTAACCAAGAAAGTAGTCGAATGAGTAGCCTTATATTATTCTTCCTATGTTTGGACATAAAAAGTTTTGAAATTTTTGCTTTGGCTTTAATTGTATTTACGTGTATAATGGTTCGATACAGCAGTAAGATTTCACGTGGACTAAACAGTACAGCAACACTGCAGTATCCGAAACCTTACAGGAAAGTTTATTTGTGTTCCCACTCTGTTTTGACTTTGGATCGTTTTTGTTTTCAAATTAGTGCTACTTTGGCGTACCATGCAGTTTCGATTAGCTTGTTATGTTTTGTATCTTTATCGGTTTGCTGGAAAGATACAATGTGGTTTGGTGTCGCCTTATAGTATGTTCGTTAAACCTTACTTAAACATCAAAGGAATTAGTTTTTGTTTTCTAATTAACAACCCATACACAGACCAGTATGGAAACACCCCCTTAAATCTTCAGCCTACGTCTTACAGCTGGCGTTTGCTGATTGGCATTGGCGCATAATAACAATGTTAAAACAATATAAAACAATCAATCTAGTTATTTAGAGCTCCCTAACCCTTGAACTACTTGACCAATTGGAAAGGACTTACTGAAAGTGTACATCTACAGAGCAATACCTGTAAAATGAGCTAAGAACCAGGTTATAGGACAAATAGTTTGATTTGTAGAGAGAGTAGCAGAAACGTGTCTTGCCAACAACAACAAGAGTAACAAGCCAAAAACGAATTTCATGGTTTCTGCTCAAGTCCATATCTTCGATTTGCTTTGGCGGATTGTAATGAATTGTGGTATGCTTGTTGACAAAATGTAACAAAGCTTACATCCAAATTAAATCGAAAAATATTCACAGACGCGGAAATATTAAGCATTAAAATTTTGGCTTTAACACGGGCTTTACTAATTAAAAAAAATCTCGGAAAAATGCTTTCGGAAAAAAAGCCCACGGGAAAGAAACTGAAGAAATAAAAACCATGGAAAAAAACACGTAATAAAAAGCACGCAGTATTAAAATAAACCGAACGAAGTAAAAGTCTTGAGGAAATAAAAACCGAGGGAAAAAACGTAAGAAAAAAGTCCAAAGAAAAAGGTCTAGGAAAAACCCGAAGTAAGGAAGCTTTTGGAAAAAAAAACGAAGCCAAAACAACCGACGGGGGGGGGGGGGGCCGGAACTGAAAGAAATGAACCCTGACATGATAAAAGTTGCCTGTGGGAAAAAAGCCTCAGGGAAAATACTGCATAGAGAAAAGTCAAAGGGAAAAAAATTATCAAGGGAAAAAAGCCTAAGAAAATGAAAGCCGTAGAGAAAACAAAGTCTGAGGAATTAAAAGAAAACAACGACAAATTTTGCACGCAAAAAGCTGTATGATAATCGTTGTCTATTGTTACTCGTACCAGTCCTGATGAGCTTCGAACCAATGATACAGAACTAGCCTATAATATCTACCCTGAAACAAAACTTGTTACGGATTCCCGCCTAGGTTTTCGGCCATTTGAAGTCGTAATGTCAAACACCAATCAATCTATTTGGCCGAGCTAATCCTACCGACTAATATAGTTCGAAGGTTAAATGAAAAATATGAAACTTGCTTACTGCACAATTTTCAAGTGTTTCGCTGAAATTTTGAATTCTTAGTCGGTGACATTAACTTTGCCAAAGATCTTGGCGTTTGATATCACGACTTAAAAACGGCCGAAAACCTTGGCTTCGTTAATAAGTCCTTAATAAGTCCTTTTCCTATCCTTAATAAGTTTGTTTTGGGGACAGATATCACATGTTTCAGTCAAAATTGATAAAATTCATTTATTTTCTTAGCAATTACGGCATGGAAAAGCCGAAAATCCAATTTTACGGTGCCTTTCTTTTGGCTTTAGTTCCGTTTTGATAAGAGCAGTAAGATAACACTTTGCTGATATGTCCAAGAAATACTAAAACAATTCACTCGTACTGTTGTTGTACAATTCTTTCATTGTTGCAGCAGTGGATTTATATCATGAAGACACACTGCTGCAACAATGAAATCGGTTGTCTTACCACTCTAGTGGTAACCACTATAGTAAGAACCACGGCTAGGCGTAGGTTTCTTACTTACGTACGTAAGAAAACGAAGGTCTTTGGTTCTTAAGTAGTAAAAATACAATCGCTGTCCATATTTACGTATCACAAATCGTTTCGAAAGTATTATGAAACTATTTCTATTTATTTTTAAAATACGAAAAAATAATTCTAGGCATAGCAAACGAAAGCGTGGGGTTCTTACTTACGTAAGTAAGAAAACGAAGGCCTTTGTTCTTACTTACGTAAGTAAATCTAACCTACTGCTGCTATCAATGTTTGTGTATCAATATTTACGTGTCAATGTTTCCAAAATAATACATTTATTACAGCTGAAAAAAGACCCAAAGGATAGGGTTGAAATTGATTAAAATAAACAAATAAGGCATTTATTGCAGTTATTCAGTTTTAAAAATGAAGTTGGAGCAAAGAACATTCCCACCAACAATGACTTCGTTATGCTACCACAATAATGGCTCGGTTACTAACAATGCAAATCTTTGTTGTACTAATACGTTGGACGATGGTCCGGCAACAATGCACTAACACTGTCGCTTTATTGCAACAATGGCTCGTTCACTAAAGATCCAACTCGTCGTTGTACAAATATGTTAAACGATTGCGTTCGGCAACAATAAGGTAAGACTTTCGCTTTATTGCCCTGGTGGCTTCGCCACTCGGGTAAACAGCGAAAGTCTTACCTTATTGTTGCCGAAAGCCATCGTCTAACTGATACTTGTCTTCTACGACTCACGTTGTTGTGTTCACTGTTGTAAGCCAAATATATTGTTCACTAGCTAAAAACTCGTCAAAAATGACGGCCTCTCGTTTTAATTGAATTGACAAAGGAAGCAGCTTTCCCACTGTCACTTTCTTTGGGAGCGTTACTTTGCTGGCTTTCAACTTGGGGACCGTTACTTTGTTTTACATCGCCTGCTACCGTGGTGTCATCGTACGACTGATTGTATAGATCGTTGTAGTCACGGATTTTTTTTTAGTTTCTTCTCCAATTCCCATTTGTACTCCCTTGAATAAGCAACCGAAGTTTCATAATAGACTGAAGATTCATCATTGGCTTTTCGAGACACATTACGCATTTCATTGCGTAATTGCCCATTTTCAATCGTGAGGACCTGAACTTGACAGCACAGTGCTTGGTCGTTGCACAACTCTCCATTTTTAATTTTCTCCGTGCCGTCTCCCTGTGCTTTGAACGGATCACCAGTGAAGACGTAACGGTACGATTTCCCAGTTCCACCCACAGTTGGATGACATTTCTTCCCAGTTGTGCTGACATCTTGTAACGAGTTTAAGTCCGGATCTCAACGTTGAAATTATGCCACACCAGTAAGGTTACACTGATGACGTCATTTGTGAAATCTGCCAAGCCCGAAGTCCACATGACGTCAAATTGTAGTGCCATTGTCACTCCAAAATGAATACTCATTGTTAGTTGAAATAATCCTATTTGATCATTTGTTGTAACAATACATAGGTATGAATTGTCTGTACATAATGCTTGACATCAATTGTAAAGGCTCGAGCTTGCTTGGTCTTCTGCCTGGTGCTCCTAACAATGAGGTATTAGCCTAAACTTCATTCCACCTCTGCCCTCCAGCCATCCCAGATCCAAAGGTAATTTCGGCCACATAATTAGAATTTTTCCGAACTTTTTTTTTTTCGTACTTAAATTCAAACCTGACCAACCCTGTTGCTAGTTTAGCACTGCAACCCCATAGCTACTTAGTTTATCAGTCAACGAATGAAATAGCCCGGAACTAACTAATCCAAATTTTCCTAAGTAAGCCTAATGCCGTAGACATTCCATTTAGGGCCCTAAGCCAAGGTTAGTGTTGCCCTTGAACTTCACGCGAGCCTGAGCACACGATCGCTCATATTTAACATTAAACTAACACCAAAACTGAACCATGGCTACTAGCCTTGTTCCATCAGTTAAGGTTAATTTGGAATTCCCGCTACCCTTTGATTAGCACCACGACACATTTTCAAGCAAGTCCCTTAACTGTAGGGTTGGCACTGGGGGAACTCTCACACGTATACTAATAACCACTACAATCTATTGACGCTATATTTCGTTAGTTACTGATTTGTTACAGGGCATCGACGATACCCTTCAGATTGCCAGCCGGTGTCCCTTTTTCTTTGCTACCGTCTCAAGAATTAACTTGCTCGCTTTCTTTCATTGCTACCGTGCGGCGGTGTTGCTGTTGCTGGCATATTATATGTATATGGATAATTGTTGTATTAATGAAGGACAACAAAACGATGAAACTCGGCTCTTAAAATAGTATTGATGTTGATTGGTGACTCTGAATTTACGCTTCCCTAACCTCCAAACCAGCAAAAGACACGTTTCACGGTTAAACTATACAGCTATCTGCAAGACGTCAGCTTTATTGACCGCTTCGAATAAAAGCGCATGGAATTCACCACTTGGTTTGAAATTATTCAAACCACGGGAATTTTGTTGACAACTCCCATTGCAGATCGGTTATTTATCACGTGATAACGTATTATTTCTTTTTATTGCAGAATGTAATCCGGTAAGACACGGTGCATCATCCTACACGCTTTCATTGTCAAGTTTTCGTTTTCCTGCTGCCCTGAAAGGCTTCCGGAATGACAAGTGTTTTTCGACAAAAAATTCCTTGTTTCCATCCTGCTGACTTAGCGGTACTTTTGCTGCTTCCGAACAATTTTTGAGTGTGGGATAGTATATTTGTAAAGCCTTAAATTCGGCTTGGTCAACTTTCAAACGGAAAAATCCTTATAGCACTAGGAAAAAGAAATGACTCGTTCAGAGGACATAGCGGGGAAAATTTTAATTTACCACCTAACTCAAGATCTGCTTCTAGTTTATCTTGTTTTTCTTCTTCTTCTTCTTGCACTTGTCTAAGTTCTTTTATTTTAGAAATGGGAATGGTTAGGGGAGGTAGTGAGTGAAGCATACCTTACGTTTGTGATCTAGTTATTGCATTACACAATAGAATAAGAGTTTCTATCCAAGTCCTTCCACTTAGGTCTAAGAAGAAACTCTAAGGTCTAAGAAGACGCATTTTGAAATGCAGACCCATACGCAGGGCCGGCCAACGTCAGCGAATCGGGAGGAAGGGGGAGGAAGGCAACGCATAATTTGACGCCTTCTGTCAGGTCAGCGCCACCCCTATAGTCAGGTTAGCCCCCCCCCCCCCAATCCTGCAACTACATGTCTGGGAGCCCCTTTTATTGAGGGCTTTTTTTAGGCCGTAAAATAAAGAGTCTCGAGTAAACTTACGTTTGCAACCTACTACAACTTGCAACTATTTGATGAATGATTCGCATTACTATTAAAGGTACAGGGGGCAAGGTGGCCTGATGGTTAGTACGACTGTATTTTGAGCCAGAGGTGTCGGGTTCGAGTCCGGCCTCAGCAACCCCGGGCATTTTCGGGAATAGAAGGGCCATGTGATGTCTCGTGCTCACGTCGATTGTGGCATCTAAAAGAAGCTATGAATTTCTGATGGCATTTATCGAGCAAAATTGTCCCTCTCTCCTTTTGGCGCTATGGCTGGGTACACATCAAAAGCTAAAGTTATTATTAAACATACCTTTTTTTTACACAAACTTTGATGTTTACATATTTTTGTCTTCTTTTACGCATAATTTTTTCTTGGGTCGGCCCTTAGCCCCTGGGCCCTTTTGCTTACGTTTCAACATGGCTATCTTTTCAGTAGAAAATCTGCCAGTCAAACACTGGCCATCTTTAAGGTTTCGCTAGTTGATTCCTCCTTAACGAGTGTTATCAGTCGCGTAGCTGGCATGAGTTGGGTTGCTACGGATTTGGAGTGGGAGTCAGGGCCAGTGCCAAGATAATACGTGACTTTGACGACCGGTTACTGTTAGTTGATGAATTCTGATGACAGAGTTTTTTTTTTTTAATTATTTATAGGGGCTAGTATAGTCTAGTTTTCGCCAAATGTAAACACACACGACACCCGAATTTGGTGCCCCTATTTATTAATCCTTCTTTTTGGTGGGCAGGGAGCCCTCCTCCCTCCCGAAAGGCACGGACCAAAGGATGTATCCACCGTAACCTATGCAAATGCATGAGCGAACGCTTGGTCCATCATTGCATTTTGACACTGCATGAATTAACCCGTAAACTGCTGTGGGAGCACCATCTCACCAGTAATCATACCATCTGTTAATGCGGTGTCACTTAAAACAGGGCAAGCTTTTCCATTCGCAGTCTATTCAGAAAGTTTACCTAAATTACGCAGATTTGTTGCGCTGGTCTTTACCAGCTGCGGACACGGACACATGAAATGTCTGGGTTGTTGACGGTTATAACAATTGCCCTAGGCTTGTCCTATCAAAGTGAGGGTAACTACCACTAATCTCCCCTACAGAAATTTCTTGTTTACTAGTTGATTTGAGGTGCATGTTACCACTAATACTTTTGTTGCTGTTGTCCTTTCCACCAAATTTGGAACATTTTCAACCAAGGGTATTGCCTTTATTGTTGCCAACCACAATTTGGGGGTTTCCCTTTTTCATTCCTGTTATAATGTTTAAAGCCTGATTCTAATGCAAAGTACTACGATTACGAGCCACCCACTTGCCCGCTAGTTAGACCCACGGCACTAAACATCCCCTTTGTCAGTTTGCTGTATTCGTAATCCAGTCAGACAAACTTTGTGGAATTGCTTCATTAACATTAAAGTAGGACATCCCCCTTATATGACCGGTTTATAGAGCATTGTTGTGATTTCCCGTTTGTATGAAAATATTGTGATTTCCCGTTAGCAGTCGCCTACGTTTTCGTTAGATTAGTTAGATTCGGGGTTAAGAGACATGGAGGTCTAGATCCCGTTTGCATGAAAATAGTGTGACTGGATAAAAAAACATGACGTCATCAGTACTGTGCCTCTTTGTTGAAAACACAGTTCTAATCATTACTTATAAAGACAATTCCGTTCCAGACATATAAACAAATAAAAGCATCACGATTATCGAAATTCACACTGCGTACTTCAATAGAATGAGGAGTGGGAATCTCGGTAATCTGGTGACACACAAACAAACGATACGATCTTAGTTATCTAGATTGCTAATTCTATCATGGTCGTCCGTATCCTCAGTTATTTGTAACGACTGATTGTACTGATATTGTAATTCAAAGGATAAAAATGTGATAAGATGGTTCATGATCCAATTTTTGAAGTGCGATATACTTGATTTTGACTAACTCTTATTTTGACAATGTTGTAGTCGTGAATGTCGAAAGCATTTAATTGCGAGCACACCTTGACTAAAACTTT
Organism: Lithobius niger; assembly: GCA_023313725.1. Taxonomy (NCBI): domain Eukaryota; kingdom Metazoa; phylum Arthropoda; class Chilopoda; order Lithobiomorpha; family Lithobiidae; genus Lithobius; species Lithobius niger. The sequence goes on along the minus strand of JAHWFP010021800.1, from coordinate 7,713 downwards.
GGCCAATAAGAGGCCTTAAATCTATGGCCGACTGATGTCGAGGTATTTTTTGCATTTCTGTTGTACGCTGAATATTACAAGAAAAGAATTAATCTCTGATTTAACGCTCCATTTTTATATTAAACTCATAACTCCAGAAACTTCCTGTTTACGACGCTGATTCAGGGGTGGTAGCACTATTATTAAATATCCCACTTTCGACTTCGATGTGCCTTAACTCAACTTAGTTATCGAGTTCTCTTAACCTAAGTCCATGGCCTCTGACCCGTTTGGCTTCTTTGCGATTGACCTCTAACCTAGCTATTTTGGTCCGTTTATTGTTGATTGGACAGAAACACAAGATTTCAGTGTTAAATCTTGTGATAAGACTCATTACATCATGAAATGCAATGAGTTGATCCCACCAACTCATTGGAATCCAGGTGTAAAGTATCCGCGGCCTATCTCGAGTTCGCTGCAGAACGAACAATAGATAATCGATTGTACGTTTTTGGTAGCAGAGTGCCTTGCTGATATCCAAGATGGTTAAAAAAAACAATGGCGGCCATCGATTAACGCTGCCCCCTCCAAAAGGACGTAGCCCCTCATAAATGCTTGCAGGACTCAAGATACGCCGCGCAGACAATAGGTAGCTTGTAACACAAACTTCGAAAATGACGTGAAAGTGACGTATCGTTACACTTGTGTTCAAACTACGAACGATCGTCTATTTTATCGTTTGTTTTCCTCTCCCCTCTCCCTCCCTCCGCACAGGTGCCCGATTTCAAAGGATCTTTCTGCCTTGACACCAGAGCTACAAAAATAATTGTGAAAGTTGAAAATCAAATTTAAATCGTACGGTTTTAGCGAGGTCGAGTACACTGTACTTCCCGGCCCACAAGGTACAACAGATTTAGCGAGATTCTGTTACAGCATTTTTTTTTTTGGTTGTTTACTTCCGTTGCTTGTATTTTCATCCCCTAGCTGACATCAGCTTTACGAATAACTAACCGCTTACAATGAAATCCGTTAAACCTTCAACCGACAAACGCACAGAAGGCGCCTAGAGCTAGAAGTTCCTAGTTGCCAAGCAACGTTGTAGAGCAGGGAAGGAGAAAGCAATAATGGTTGTGATTTATAGTAGCACCATTATAACCCGGGACTTTAGTTGGAAAAATTGCACAAACCGAACTTTCGAGTTCACCGATTTAAGATATCGCAGAACAAATATCGTGTACGTAGTTTTGCAATAAATCGGACGGGATTTTAATTTTGGAAAAGTAGTTATATGTTTGGATTGGGGGTTGGCACGGAGCATCCTTAAAGATGAAAGAATACAAGGAGTTTGGGTCAGTGGTGGACTGACTGACTTACTTGCAGGTGTTTTTTTAGTCTTCTGTACTAGACTATTGCAGCGACTTTGTCCGTCCGTCTGTCAGCCGCTTTTTTCAACTTCGCAACGGTACCAGCTATTGACCATTGTTTACAACGTTAGATTCAGTGTGAGAAGTTAGTTAAATCACATGGCAAATCAAAACATCGTTACTTCCTTATAGCTAATAGAATTCTTCGAGGTAACTAAATTAAATAATAACATTTGATCGTCGAATAAAAATCCTAAGGTAATACTCAATAAAAACAAATGGATTTTAGCTTCGTTTAAAATAGTCTCGTCGCATTGTTGCATGAATGAATAGGCTTACCGTCGAACCAAATTCTCCATTAGGCCTATACTTACGTAATTAAAACTGCATTAAAAAAATTAGGCCTAAAAATGAAAATTATGCCTAAAATCATGTTACCATGGCAACGTCAAGTTGCTACGAGTCGCTGTTGGCTTCATCAACAGCGTCTCTCGTCACTTTCCTACTACCACTGATCTATAGACGTTACGTTGCGCGTTACGTTGTAACACTGTAACTGTGTGCCTGCAGGTGCACCGTGTTGCAAAAATGAATAGACTTACTATACAATCCATATCGCCGTTGCTGCTACTTACGAAATTAAAACAGCTGGTTAAGATTAGGCCTAAAAGCTAAGAATTACGCCTAAAATATAAAATAGGCCTAAAAGCTAACACATTTTTAACCGACAATTGTGATGGCTACTGCTTTCAGATTAGTATAATAGAGACACGTGTTGTAGTGCATGATAGAGGTGTGCGCCTCAACATTGGAAGTGGAGGAACTGTACAGAAGATCGGTGCGACTAGGCAGTCGCTGTAGCCGCTTGTTTAATTTTTGTCGGCCACGGGTGCGAGTTTTTTTTAATTTACGGGATTTAGTTTGTTGAATTTTGATGGCCTGCTTATGTATTCACATATCTCATCATTTTTGTGTGTGTGCATGTGAAACCCCCCCCCCCCCCCAAAAAAAAAATGACCTATTTTGTCAAATACGTCTTTACGTGTCCCATTTTTGCGTGAAGAGTTAGGACTCCATCTCTCCAGCTCCATGTTTGATACTGCTGACGACCCAGCGTCGGTTTGGTGCTCCCTAAAAAAAAAAAAAAGAACAAGACCTCGTCTATGTGCAAAATCTGAAAGAAATCGGAATTATCCCAGTACATTCATCCGGAAATGGTAGGATTGGGATTCCTATCTACACATAACAGTAGGCTTTATGAACGAACCAAACAGTAATCAGGAATCTAACAAGAGTGTTATCTACGGCGACATTAGGGAGCATTCACGAATTACGTAACACCTGGAGGGTGGGTGGGGTTTGAGAAAATGTCTTACCATCTGTTAAGATGGGTGTGGGGGGAGTATGACAAAGTAACACACAAATTTTCGCAAATAATTGTTCGCTAAACTGGTGTTGCAAAGGGGAACGAGGGGTCTAAATTGCTAGTGTTACGTAATTTGTGAACGCTCCCTAATTGTTCGTTGGCAGAATTTGGTTAAAGTAAGGAGAATTTGTTTTTTTAATCAGCAAAATAGCATTGTTTCAGTTAGCACATGATGGCTTTTTTCTAAATAACTATTTCATTTACATTAAAATAACCTTGAAAAGGCACTTGCCCACCTAGGAAGCTATGATTTGAGCCTATTCCCATGATTTTAGGTGGTGTAGTTTGACCTGTAGAGAGGACAGACGAAAGTATCCTCAGAACAAGAAGAACAACAAGAAGTTTTCTATTTGGCCCCTCTCTGTATCTCGGAATTGGCTGAGCCGAATTTCAAAGCTTTTGGAATGTAGACAGGCATTGACTAGTCGAGGCTAGATTCCAAATTTGGTTTCAAAATGTTCACTTTTGACGGAGTTATAAACTCTCAAAGTTGAGAGTTTAACACAGAGACCCTAGGTCGACCCTTACTAACACTGGCTATCGTCAGTGTTAATTTACACGTGGTCTACTCGTAAACCATTTGTAATTTTCTTGCTTCAGTTTAATTTTACTTAAGAAATGTGTAATTAATTGTACACAAAGACGGAAAGCTAAAGGCTCAACAAGAATCTACATAATAATGTCGGAGGCCGGCTAAAAGGAAGACTAAAAGGAAAACCACTTCTCCCCTCCTCGCACCCACATTGAAAATGCACCCTCCCACTCTACTTTCATGAAAACAGGAGGCAGGCATGAGTGGTCGATCAACTCAATAAAGGTTCAATCTGACAAGTCGTCGGGCCGAACAATTACTAATCTTCTCCTTGCGCTCGCACTGTAAATGCGCTCTCCCATTCTACCTGCAGCCAAACAGGAGCCAGGCATGAGTGATCGATCAATCTGACAAGTCGTCGGGAAGAGTGCCGGAAAAATGTTCCGGGAAACACGGGCTTCCTCTAGTTAAATAAAGATGCAAACCTATTTACGTTGCCTTTTGGACTTTTAGACTGCCTTCCCCGCTCAGGCAGGTAAGTCCAAAGGGTAAGGGAAATAGGTTTGCATCTGTATTTATTTAATTCTACTCTATTGTTGACACAAATAAGTCTTAATTGTCTTCGTGTTGGCCTTCAATATTAATAATTAAAAAAAAAATCTTTCAGAGTCAATATTTAGGGGTTATGTTTATGGGAATGAGTGGCAATTACGAACCTAAGAGAATACACCATATACGCTAATTTTACGTGTCTAAATATTTCTGCATTAAAAAAAATCAAAAAGTCCCATTCTTTGACGTCACCTTTCTCTCTTTTGTATAAAAATTCTTTTACCACGAAAATTAAATTATTTCTTTCATGCATTATGGCAGACGGATGAGGGTGGCCTAAATAGACAGTTGCCATTCGTTGGGCATTTTCGTTTATTAAATTTTTTCCCCCTCCACGGACCATCCACCTTTTTTCATTTTTGCTATTATTATGTAAAGCCACTTTGCTAAATTTAAATTCCAATTTCAGTATCTTGGCAACGCCTGATGGAAACAAGCAATCACGGAGCTCGAGCAGTTAGCAAACAATAAAATAAATAAGCTAAAAGAAAAAAAGAAAAACAGAAAAAAATATCTCGTTATATAACTCAAACCTACGGGGTATGTTTTATTTATTTATTTTTTATCAAGAAATTGGAAGTAAAAAGATTTGGAAGTAATAATACAAACGTAGCTTACGTATAGCAGCCTACTCGTGTCGAATGATTCAGGGTCTAGATATTTATTTATTTATTTATGGTTCGTAATTTCTTTATCGTTTCGGAGTACGGTACGTTGGTTCCTCTACAGTCATGATATTGATTTCACCCCCCACCCGCGAATCTCCTCAACAACAGTCTGGCTAGCAGCAAAACTGAGCGGAGGCAAAGGGTAAATGAAGCAAACAGTCACTCGCATTATTTCTAGTGTCCTTTCTCTAACGTCTCGGTCCTTTCATTTTGCTTTTTGTCTTTTCTCTTCTTGTCCTTCTCCTTTTCCTTAATCCTTGCATTCTATCCTCCTTGCTTCTTGACATCTTGCTCCTTTCTCTTTGTCCTTCTTTTTCCTTTGTCTTTCTCCTTCTACTCTGCCCTTTTTGCTTATTGAGCATGAGCTCTGTTAAGCCGGCAGGAGAAACTGTCCTTTTCCAACGTATTGCTGCTGCTTTCTCCTTGTAGTGAATGCTGCACTGCAATACCCACATCGCTGTATTATGTGTGACGTCTCTGTGTATGCACCACGGATACGACAGTAAACACCCCTGCCCGTCTTAAACTAGCTTACCAGCTGTCCACTGTAACTGCTATAAATATGTCTTGCCACTAATTAAACAGGGTCATTCCCCCACCTTTACTTGATCTAGTTCTAGCATGTTATTTGCTAGACTTATCTCTGCCACTATACGGTCTAGTATTTAATACTCCTTGTCTTTTACCTTCTCCTTTTTGTCCTTGCTCCTCTGTCTTACAGTTCTGTTAAGCACTGTTGCTCCTTTCGCCTTGTCCCTTCCCTTTGTCTTTACTCTTGCTCCTTCTCCTTTCGCCTTGATCTGTGCTCTTTATCGTTCTCCGACATCTTGTGCTTTTCTCTTTACCCTTTTGTTCTTTCTCTTTACTCCTTTATGCCCCTTGCTCTCCTTCCTCCTTGACGTTTTGCTTCTTTCTCCTTGTCCTTTGTTCTTTGTCCTTCTCCCTTCTCCTTATTCCTTGCTCCTTGTTGTATTGACCCTTTTCGTTGTCCTTTGTCCTTACTCCTGCTTGCTCTCCTTCATCCTTGAGGTTTGGCTCCTTTCTCCGTGTCCTTTGCCCTTTCTCCTTTGCTTTTCTTTGTCGTTCTCCTTCTCCTTTGCCTTTTTTGCTTATTGAGCATGAGCCCTGTTAATCCGGTAGGATAAAGTATCCTTTTCCGATGTCTTGCTCCTTTGTCCATCCTCCTTGGTCTTTGCTTCTCTTTGCTCTCTTTCCTCTTTGACGTTTTGCTCTTTCGTCCTAGTCCTTTGTCCTTCTCCTCTGTCTTTCTCTTTCTCCTTTGTCCTTTTTGCTTATTGAACATGAACCCTGTTAAACTGGCAGGAGACACTGTCCTTTCTCCGACGTCTTGTGCTTTTCTCCTTACTCTTTGTCATTTCTTCTTACTCCTTGTTCTCCTTCCTCCTTGACGTGTTACTCCTTTCTCCTTTTCCTTTGTCCTTTTTCCTTCTCCTTTGTCTGTGTCCTTCTCCTTTGTGCTTCTTGCTTATTGAACATGAGCCCTGTTAAGCTGGCAGGAGAAACTGTCTTTTCTCCGACGTCTTCCCCATCCCTCCACAATTAGAATAGATTGGATTGTTAAACCGAGTGAGTAAATAAAATTGCTTTCCATCAAAATTGAAATTAAATCAAAACCATTAGAATGTAGCCACACTAGTTAATTCCTTTCTTGTGTTTCCTACTGTTGTTAGCTTAAAATATAGTTCTTCGCTGTTAGTGCTCATTATTTTCGAGACGTTCAAAACCGGAAGCTAATTCAAGGCTAAGACGCTTTGTTGAGGCCCTGTGCTCGTTATTTTTGAAAGACGATCACCTAAACATGCATTTGTTATTATAGGTTGCAACACGTATTATTTGCAAGTAGCTTTTATTGTCAAGAAGCTTGACGCTACAATACAGTTTTTCTTTCGGATGATCAAAGAGTCATTATGAACTTGACTGCGTGTCAAACGGTTCCGTAAAAAGTATTTCAACATTTGTTTCCAAAGAGTACCGACGCTTACTCGAGGACTGCGGTTTTTGTTGTCGCGTGATCCAATCCCCGGCGCTTAATAGAGGAAATATGTTAACTGTTTCTTTAAGCTTCTAAAATAAAGAAATAGAACGTACAGTAGCTGCAAATTAAACTAATCTTATGACGTATTTATTCAAAATGATATTGTCGCTCACCCAAAGCTATTTTCTAGCCTTTCGTCATTTGTTGATGACGAGTTTTCAATTTCTACTAAAAGAATGCGGAAAACACAAATAATTAAATACATTATAAATTACAAAAGGGATAAGAAAAAATCCGAAGTACTAGAATAATTTTAAGCAATGTTACAACATTCTCATTTACCTATTTTCACACAAAGAACAGATTCAAACGACGGTAGAAAAAGTTGCATCCCGCAGCAGGAATTCAAAATCCAACACGGCGTCCATTTCGGTTTTATTGGATGGAAAGCACGCCATCGAACGTTGGAATTCAGAAATCAGTCCGCCGTTTTGTACTACAGTAGGAGTTGGTTTCTTGTTGCCACGAATCATCGCCATCATGCCGTATTCATCACATTTCGTATCGCGAGCCACGAGGAGAGAATCTCCGTCCGCATCATTGCGATGGCTGCTAGGTACAAATAAGTCGAAAGCCATAACTTCGTTAAAAAGCGAGAAGCAACTAGCGAATTGAGTATTAACTAAGAAGAAGCTAGTGTGCGTAGAAACTTTGCGTTGCGAGTCGTTGCGTTAACTCTCCCTTACGCTTTCTGTTGAGACATGTTCTGCCAGCTCAACGTTTATAGCAACAAAAACAAGGTTACCTGGCAGCCGAAATACTACTTTCACACTGTGTGTTCTCTAAATCATTCAAAACTTGTAAATATTCCCACCAATTTGCGAAGAATTGGTTGGGCCTCCAAAGGATCGTTATCAACAGACTCAAACATTCGCCAAGTTTGCGGTGCTACAACGGACGCTTGTTTGTTTATGGATCAATCTTCTGTGCAGCGAAAGGTGGGAAGACTCGAGCAACAACTTTGTATGTCCATCGCCATTTTCAACTCCAAAGGCGGTAAGAGAAAGAGGCAACCAGTTTTCACCATTGGATTCAGTGTCCGAAAATTAGTTAAAAGGGATAAGAAAAAACCGGAA
>JAHWFP010021799.1:14203-26664 GCA_023313725.1 Lithobius niger | reverse complement strand
GTTGTTGTTGTTGTTGTTGTTGTTGTTGTTGTTGTTGTTGTTGTTGTGACATTTCGCCTTTATCTCGCAAACTGAATCAATAATATGGTGCTGACGAAAAACACAAGGTCTCCCAACTTTGTTTAAATTCTCCTAATAAGCAATAACAGAGTAATTAGAACAGTTTAATACTAAATAACACAGTGTTCTGAGAAGCAAAAATCCCGAATAGTAACCAAACGAATTAAGCTGCAGATATGTATTATATTGGAAGCAATCTGATGAAGAGAACTAAGTAAATATTAGGTTATGTGATATGCAATCATATTAGGATAAATATTCTATACTAGCCTAAACTCGTTCATCTGATAACTATATGTAATCTCGTTTATCTCATTCAAGCCTCGTTTATTAAATATTGTTTACCCCTTGTCTTGCATATAACCTCCGGTTATATCCTTTATGTCAAATCTCGTTATCTCTTTTATCTAATTTATGTCAAATCTGGTTTACCTGTTTATTTCATTGATCTAAAATCTCGTTTATCTAATTTATCTCAAAAAGCGTTCATCTTACTTAGCTCAATCGCCATCTCATATATTGCAAGTCTATAGTTATTTCATTTATCTGACATATCACAGTTCAAAAAGAAATTACAGATAGTATTAAAAAAACACTTAAGCGTAGAAAATACGGATGTAAGCCTTAAAAAACTGAATACTCTAAACGAACAGATACAGGAAAAATACATGCAAGCCTCCAGGGTCACACTAATACGTGTAAAAGAAGCTGCAGTTTGTTTTCTGTGACGGCGGAAATTCTTTTACATGTATGCAAGCGACGCTGATGGCTTACACGTATTTTTCTTGTATCTTCCTTTAGCGCATTAAGCTTTTTTAAGGTCACATCCATATTTCACGTGCTTAGCGTATTTTAATATTAATTTTTTTTTTTATTCAGTGTTATGACTCGCTATTTGGCGTATAAAAACTTGTATGCAAATTTGTATCTATCAAATTGTATAATTGCATAAATTTGGATAATCTTCAACTGAAATACTATCGGGACAAAAAGTGAAGACAAAAGTTTATTTAAAGTTTTTGTGTCCCCTGAATTTATATTCTATACGCCCTTCCCTCTCCTCAACACACAAACGCACAGTTTGAAGTGGGATGAGAAGTTCGTAACCATTACGTAACTCATCCAGCAGTGTCAGATCAGGCCTACGAAAGCAATTAGAGTAAGAAGAACAGTTTAATACTGAGAGTGGTCTACGGAAACAAGATTTCGGAATAGTAACCCACAAATAAAGCTGCATATACGAATTTCATTGGAAGCAGTCGAATGAAGAGAATTTAGTGCCAAAATAAATATCAAGTTTCATGTTGATAAATATTCGATATCTATATAGCCTAAATCTCGTTTATCTAATTAAATATTGTTTATCTCTTGTTTTGCAAATAACCATACGTAAATCAATTATCCTTTTGGTCAAATCTCGTTAATCTAAAATCAAATCTGGTTTATCTGATTTATCTCGAAAAGCGTTCATCTCATTTATCTCGTATCACGATTATCACATATGCACAAGTCTAGATATTTAATTTATCTGAAATATCACCAAGCAAAAAAAAAAGATATTAGTATTAAAAAACGCTTAAGCGGATGCAAGCCCTAAAATACGCAAGCCCCTATATAAAATACGGATGCCCTATATAAAATACGCAAGTCCTATATATGCAAGCCTTATATAAAATACGGATGCAAGCTCTAAAAAACTAAATGCTCTAAAGGAACAGATACAAAAAAAAAAATACATATAAACCATCAGCGTCACACTAATACATGTAAAAGAAGCTCCAGCTTGTTTTCTGGGATGATTGAGATTCTTTTAGATGTATTAGTACAACTTTGATTACTTCCACATAATTCTCTTGTATTTTCCTTTACAGAATTAAGTTTTTTTTTTTTTTTGGTTCGTATTTTCACAGTAGAATTCCTTAAGTAATTCATTTTTAATTTTTCTTCAATCTATGCTCGCAGTTAAAATAATTTTTAACGCAGTAATTGTGTAGTCCCGAAATTAGTGACATTCAAAAACGTATTTTCCTTAATCCTTAAACAAGCCTGCGGCCGATTGTTGCATATACCGTTTTTATCAAAAAAAACATCTTTGCCAGTTTGTTAGCGTCTTCAAGTGTTTGTCAATCTGATAATCGGGAGCAAGATTATTTGAAGAGTGTAAGCCTCAGCATGACTTTCCATGTTAAACGTCAAACTTTGATATCCTATAGTGTCCCGTAATTGACTTCGAACAACGAAATTCGGTATTTGGGTTCGTGTTATAACTAGCGTTTTGGTCCTTGCAGTTCTTAATTTGGCCTTGATCCGTGTAAATACCTACATTTTAAGTAACAAAACATGAAAATTGGTTCATTGGTTCAATTTCCAGATGATGGCAAAGAGCCCCAACAACAACAAAAATAACAAAAACAACAATCGAACGTTTGGCCACCACAGAACGGCAATTTATTGTTGTTGCTGCAGCTGTTGTTAGTGTTGCCGTTGTTGACGCTTTGTGCTCATCCAGAGATCGAATCATTGGACCGATTTTAACTTTTTGTAGCTTAAAATGTAGGTGTTAACTAAGACCAGGGCATTTCGGAATCATTCTAATGTGACTACAAATCTTGTTGTTATTGGTGTTTTTGTTGCAGAAATATTGCTCTCACCTAGAAATCGAACCAATGAACAATTTTCACTCTTTATGGCTTAAAATGTAGGTATTGGCAAGGATCAGGACCTTTCGAACGCTATTTTAATGTGACTACAATATTCTTATTGTTGTTGTTCTTGTTGGGACTTTTTTTCTCACTATAGATTGAACCAATGAACCGATATTTCAATTTTTTGTAGCTTAAAACGGAAGTTTTAAAAAAGGCCCAGACTCTTATAACAGTTATTTTAAGGTGATTACAACATTCTTTTTGATATTCTTGTTGACAAAAGATATTAGTAGTAAAAAACGCTTAAGGCCATAAAATACGGACGTAAGCCTTAAAAAAAAACTTAATGCTTTAAAGGAACAGATACAAGAAAAAGACATGTAAGCCAGCAGCGTCGTACTAATACGTGTGAAAGAAGCTTCAGTTTCAGACGCTGGAGCTTCTTTCACACGTATTAGAGCGACGCTGATGGCTTATATGTGTTTTGCTTGTATCTGTTCCTTTAGAGCATTAAGGTTTTTTTTAAGGCTTACATCCGTATTTTATACGCTTAAGCGTTTTTTAATACAATAGGGCTAAGTAGGAATAAGCAAATAGTGAAATCATTAATATCATAAAATAACGCCATGAAGTCTGCAACTTTTATGCACTAACTTTTTATCATAGCAGCGTGATTCGGATTCGAATCGGCACTCCAGTTCTTCGTCAAAACCCTGCCATAAAGCCTTTAGCGCAAGAATTTTAGTTTTTGGTATTGCCGCTGCGCGTAGCATTAAGTTAGCGTGACTCATTAATTTTTCTTGTATATAATTTATTAAGAGTAGGACATAAAAAATAAAATAAAATTACATAACTTATTAGGGGTCAGGGTGGGTCAACGGTTGGAACAACTGCCTTACATGTCAAACGTTCCTGGTATATCCTGGACTCGATCCACCCCGATGCACGCGAGAAGAGAAGGCCCCGGAAATGCACTCGTGCTCATGTCGATTGTGGCATGTAAAAGATATAGGTACTTCCTAGCAAAATTGTGATTTTCTATCCCAGATAGCCTTAGTTGTTAAAAAGGGCATTAATTCGACTATTTCCTTTATTTATTTAAATTAACAAATGATTCAAAACACCAATTTATGCTTCACGTAAAGTATATTCAAACATAGTTAAAAAAAAAAAAACGCAGAGAACAATGTAGCTTTGACCCAACCCTAACCTCTACCTGTCCCTCTGCATTCGGGAAGAGAGCGTTTTGGTAATGTGCTGGCCGTTGTGGTATGTAAAAGATCTTATGAGTTTCCTAGCAGAATTATTTCTCTCCATCCCGAGATAAACATTAAAGGGCAGTAATCCGAATATTCCTTATTTTACAATGGAGCCAACAGCTAATTGTCATTACTTTTAATTTAAGTTAATTAATTTTAAAGTTTTTCAATTATATATTTTAAAAAATGATTTCTCACATGTATTTCTGATTTTTTTATGTCAAGAATATTTTTACTCACTTTTTTTTTAAAGTTTGTTTTGCATTTTAGTGAGGCCTTAATCCACATGTGGACATCTGCTCTTGTGGGGTGTGGGTATGTCACTTTTATTACTGTCTTTGTATATTGCATCGAAAATAAACTTAACTGAACTTGAATCAAATTAATTTATGGAGGAAAGTGTGATTTACTTAAAGAACTCTGATTTAATGTACTCTGGCGCTTGACCAGGCCAGGTCCCTTTAATTTGCAGACGATATACCGCAATAACAATTAACCGATGTCTAGCCTCGAACCAGCGTCTGAGCATCGTTAGATCAAACACCAAACCAATTTTCCGACTAAGACCATCATAAAAAATCAAGCCTTTTAAAAAGTAAGGTTGTTACAATTTGTAGTACAAAAATTCGCCGAGTTGGGCACTGTAATACGTCGTACGCTGGTACAGAGCCTTAGCACTGTCCAATGCTTTTTGTTCTTGGCTTTTTTCCGTACTGATACAAGCCATGTCTCTGTATCGGCCAGATCTTGAGTGAAATGTAGCGTACGTAACTAGATTGGACAAAATGGCCGCCGAAAGTGCTACTGATTCTATCTGGTGATGCTAGTGGTTCTCCCTTTTGAAATAGGGTGCAGGCCTACCTCCGTCACGTAATATTAAGGCAAATTGGAAATAAGCCAACAGCGAAAATTACACACTAGAAAATAAATGTCTATTTATTCCATCACGTGATGGCAGCCGCATAGCCCGTCGTCACCTCCAAATGAGGATAAGGATGATTATCAGGAGACGACAAGAGAGACAATTTACCTGGAGAAATCTAGGCGAAAAATCCCAGGATCTTTGACCTGCCACAATCGACATGAGCGCGAGTCACCACGGGGCCCTTCTCATCATCCCGAAGATGTCAGGGGGTGGAGGAGGCCAGGATAGAGCCCGGACCTCCCGGGCAGAAGGCAGTTGTATTATCCGCTCGCCCTTACCCCGCTTCCCTTATTTTTTGTCCTGTCGCCGCTTTCTGTCAGCTGAGGGCGGTATAGCTATAGCCCAAAAGAATGCCAACCGAGAAGCTGCAGCTCTTTCCTTTTTTTTTTTCAAACGAAGAGAAATAGCTACAACTGGATGAGAGGTAACTTTAAAAATTATTTTTAAAATATTTTAGAGCTAATAAAAATGTGTCACGCAAATTTACGCAAAATTAAAATTATTAGTTTGAAAACTGTCGCTAAATCCCAATAGATGTCGCGACCTACTAACAATAACCGTGTTTATCGGATGGCTGTATTGATGACAATAACTCCATTGTTTAGCAACGTCGTTTCGTGGCGGCCATATTGTCTCCCCCACCACCTCTCCGTAATAGATCGGGCCGGATAATTTACTGGTCATGGCCAAGCTTATGGCTTGGTGTCTGCATCCTCTCAGAGGACGAGTGTACCTGAAAATTGTAGGGTTTATTTTTTTTTAACTAATTGTCCTTGCTAGTGATGACGTGTCTGTTTGCCGTGATATTTATTTATCTGGTATAACTGATATCCTCTTTCATAAGGGAACTGTTAATAAGTTCCTGTGTTGGTTGGGAAGTGGATAGAGCCCGAACGACAAGGCTATCGGACCCATCTGATATTACTGGTAGTACTGCCTCCACAAAGGAAGCATTAAAACAATAATCGTGGCCCGTTTTAACAAACTTCGAAAAATAATGAGTTCGTGATTAGATTTAGTCTCCCCAATATAAAAAAAAAAAAAATTATGAGCGAACGATGAACTACCGTGCTTTCTGAAGTTGTGAACGCCTAACAAAACAACTTCGACACTTTCTTTATTTTTATCTGGTCCCATAAACTAATCAAGCATTCAAATTTATGTTTTAAAATAATAATAATAATCAAAAGTAGACGAGTATCGCCAACCGTTCAAACACAAACCTCTCACAATGTGGCAAGGGATTGTGTTATAGTTTTTTTTTTATATATATATAGAAATTGGGAAACTGCAATCTATTAATTCGAATTTATCCAGGTGTGAGATGAAACTGGTTTTCAGTGCTACAAGGATTGTTCCGTAGTAAATTAAAAAAAAACCGGTTCTAGACCTACACCTCACAACGGAATATTCAGTTGTTTTTCAAAATCTATTCAGTTAGAAAAAAAAGTCCCCAAAGCAAAACCTGTTGAGGAATCTGACGAAGCTCATTTGCCAAATTATTTTCACCGAGTAATACTTCGAAGGCTAAACTGCCCACTCCTAACGTGCTTCGGCTGTAAAATCGCCACCAACATTCAACAACGCCTAACCAAAACAACATCACATTTAAAAAGGAATTCGACAATTTAGGCTGCAAGTGTACTCTGAGAATGTGGAATTGTGTTTGCATTCCAACTTTTTTTTAAAGAAATTGGGACCACGTACATATTCAAAGAAATACGATTTATAATGTCAGTTAGTACTGGTTTTGAGACTTCAATCATCCAGGGTTGTTTTCTGCAAATTCGAAACAGAAGAATTCGTCGTTGAAAAAAAAAATCCGAATTTAAAAAATAAAAAATGACACCACCATTCTTGTGAAACGTGACTATCGGCCGTCAGCGACAAAGTCAATCATAAACCACAGCAGCAACAACAAAATTTAGTTGGCCATTGTACTAGCAAGCTCTGAAAGACACAACCATCGCTGCATATATACTTTTCACGAAAAGCCGATGATTTAATTTGAACCACTTCGATTTACAATGCAAGACCGAACTGGTTTGAAAACGCACCAAACAACCATAGCTCGGCTGGTAGGCCTCCGTTGAAACAGGAGAATTCGTATTTCCAAAAAAAATCTCCAAACTAAAAAAGCATAAAACATCACAAAATAATGGGTAACATTACGCAACTGGCATCAGCCAAAATATAGTGAACCAAACAAAAAAAAAAAAAAACTAACTAAAAACATTCAATGAAGGAAGACAACGTTATTTCGCAAAATCTGAGAATCTGCATCACTACATCTTCTCAAAATATTCTGACGATCTATTTCGAACAAGTTTGGTTTACAATGTAAAATCGAACTGGTTCTGAGCGCTTTAGACAATCAGGATTTACTTTCTGGTAAAACATAACTGGTTGAAGACCTACGTCATAACAGAAGAATTTCGACATTAAAAAAAGGTCCATGAAATAAAAAATACAAAAATAAACATGACAAAGTCGTTTTTGAGCAGCATTACCTAACAGGTATTCGCGGCAAAATCGTTCATCAGCATAATCAACTAAAAAAGGCGGCCATAGTGACTTGGCAACCTCTGCGAGTGATCGTCGCTGTTATCATTTTTCTCAAGAAATTCTGACGTACTACATCGAACAACTTCATTTTAAAATGTAAGATTGAACTGGTTCGGAGCGATTCAAACAGCCCTGATTCTCCTTCCAGTAAAATTAAGGGGGTTTTTAGGGGGAAGAAGTGCATCAAACTCACCTGCTCTGCGAGCGTTGCGGTTGTTTCTCCGAACAAACAGAAGAGTTATTTGAGAGTTGCACGAGATGTTGGGCAGCTCGCAAACAACTTCACCTCATTAAAACAATGTGGGCGAATTGCTGCGGGCAATTTCCTTCCTCCATTTATTGATGGAGCTCAGGAATGACGAATACAGCAAGACGAAACAAAAAAAGGAAATCAGTTCAAGGTTCTGCTCTTTCGACCTAGCCCAAAGCTGTTCGCAATACGAGAGCAGCTTGTTGAAAATTTAGGGTGCAGAAAGGGTGCATTTTTACAGTTCTTGCTCGCCAAAAGCTATTTAGCTAGACTTAGGTGTTAGTATAATCAAGTATCAACGTCGTTTTCACCACCCCCTAAAATTTAAACATAAAGTTAAAGAAAAGAAATTATTTAATTTAAATTAACCGAGTCGCTCGCTGACGCTCGCTCATTCGGCGTCGTCTCGCTTCGCTCGAGGACATTTCTTGTTTCAACATTTTACGCTGCTGACGGAGAATTTCTCACCAAAAAACTATCATAGTCACTGCAGTGCGCGCGTTTTTCGTAATGTTTCAGTTCATAAACAAACCCATACCTTGTGCCTACTCTTTCATTTCTCTTTGTTTATGTTAGTAAGTTTTGCTACTAATTTTGTAACATGATCCCTGTCGTGAAATTATTTAATTTAAATATTAGCAAGAATTAGCTTATTTTTGTAACAAAAGGGGGGAAAAAACGCGTTCGTCACATTAACTTGTAGGGTCTCTTATTATGGTAGACGTAATTTCGCAACCAATGTTTCGTAGAACATTGATGAAGTTGTTTGGGTTGACCACATCGTCTAAGCTAATTTTTTTAATTTTGGTTTGCTAAAACGTAACGATTTTTCCGCACAAACATATACGTAAAACGTTTTCTAATTTTGTATTGCTTGTTTTCGTAAAGAAATGACGGTTTTATAAACAAATGTCTTTTCAAATTAACTTTTTATTTAGCCAAGGCAAAGGGGCAGTAGTCATGATTCCACTAAGATGTGCCATAGTATTCTGATGTGAAAGATAATCACACTAGCAAATAGCGATTTTACATAATTTAAAAACTTTTTCACATTTTGTTCAAGTTTTCCTTCAATACATAGCGCAGAATTGTACTTCGTCCATTTTAAATAACGACGTGAACTTTGAAAACTACAGAACAACGTTTATCTTACCTTTTGAAAGATTGACGTTTTTGGAAAGAAAAGATAAAAACGAACGCATGCTCAATGATTGGTGGTCTTTTCATGGAAACAAGTAGAACGGCCGACGATTCAACGCCATTCACTCGCAGGAAAATCAAACAAAATATTAAAAAAAAAGTTGTTTTTTTTTTCCATTTTTTTTTTCGTATTTAAAAAATGTTAAATTCATGATAAATCAAAGCTGAAAGCTATTTGCAATTCAGTGAAAGTTCAGTGACTGAAGTGATATCCGTCGGGTTGGCTGTGGGTATGTTTCAATGTAACAAAATTGTTCACTGATTATTTTGCCTAACGTTGATTGTAAATTTTAAATAGTAAGAAATTCATGTTTTTTTTTTTACGAGCAAAGCCTTGATTGACCCTTAGGTTTTTAGTCATATAAGCCCTACCGTAAAAGTGAGAACACGGCACTGCATTCCAATTAAGTCAATGTTTAATTTACTGCGCTTTTTTTGAAATACCAAATATCCTTGACAAGTAGTTTGCAAAAATGACAAAAATTATTTTGAAAGGTATAAAGCTCTTGCAAATTTGTTGTCAAACGTGCGGTGGCAAAACTGAATTAAGTTAAAACGGAGTAAAGGCTTACATCAAAATGTGTTAAAAAGTCGCCAAAAGGTTTCTCCCCCCCCCCCCTCCCATTGAATGTTAAATAAATAAAATTTAAAGCATGAAATTGTAACCTAAAGTTTCAAAACAACGCCCCGTATAACGTCGTGGGACTTCTTCATAAGTTTGTTTTGGTCAGATTTATTTAATTATTTTCATTGTTTTACAATATGTGTGTTTTACAATCTCACTTTTAATTGGTCAGTTATATTTACAAGTCATGAAGTTTTTCATGCCTTCATTAATTTTTGGCCGAAGCAAAGCGACATGACGGAATACTCGACTGGATGAGAATCGACTTCCGGAATAATGTTCCAGTTTGTTTTGCACTTTATGAAAATAGAGCAATTATTTGGTTTAATGCACAAAATACAAAAATAGCTCTTACCAATTGATAAGGTCCAAGCACATCTTGAGAAAGCACTGCCAACACATTTATTAACAGTAAAATATTCGGTCCATATAGGGTCTTCCTTAGTACACATTAAAAAGGAATACATTTAACGCTGTTAATAAATGTGCTGCATACAGCGCTTTCCCGAGACGTGCAGGTGGTATCTTCTTAATTACCCAACGCCTGCGTATGAAGTTTCAAATAGCAGTTAATCACACAGGAATTAATCACACTAGCACAATAGAGAAAATTGCCCTTTAAAAATAGCTAACATTCGGTAAGTTTTTACTATGGACTAGTAACTGAAATGACGTAACCATAATTCAAACCTACGTTCGGTCACGACTCACACGCCTCCATGCACCAGTTGAGTCATCTCTCCAAGGTCCTTATTGAGACGTCCCGAACCTGCTATACAGAGAACGCATAGTCGTATCCAGGACTCCATTAGAAAAAATATTTCGAAGAGGAGGAGGGGGGGAGGGGCGAGCTTAAATTGTGGATGAGATGGAAGCAAGCAAAGCTTAAATTCGTGACTGGGTTCATATTTTCTCCGAAGTTCTGAAAACTTTTTTTTTTGCTATGTTACACCTGTTTTGGGTAGGTTTTTCCCCAGCTCTCATTATTTCCGACCCAGGCTCATTTTTCCGACTAAGAGAATTTTGTTACGGTGCCCCCCACGTCACCCCCATAAGTTCGATACTGCCTGCAGCCATAACGGAGAGGGGAAAAACAAAGCAAAGGATCAAAACGTTTAATTATTACGCACAAATCGCAGTAAAATCGTACCAAGAGTAATCGACCGGATTGCCTTAGGCCGTAGAGGCTCCTAATGTTACAGTAAACTTTATTTTCTTAATTGTAAAATTATGCCACTGACGAACAACCCCACTATTTTCACAAGAATACACACTTTTATTTTCAGCCTTGCACATTCAGGCCTTGATCAGCTGTACAAAGAACACCTAATGATCTTGAACCATTCATTACAGGCCGTACAGCACTCTAAAACAGCCAACCTTACAAATAAAAAGGTACAGTTGTTTAAAAACACACAGGTTGTCCTGTTATTCATCTGCCACATTGAAAATGATGCCACATTGTATTCACTGGCAATTGTTTGTACACGTCAATCCATTGATCAGGAGGGACATTTTTTGTAACATTTATAACGCGCACCTTGTTGCAGGCAATGTAGTAGGCCTCTCATTCGAGCCTGATCTTCTCAGTCGGTTCTGTGTGCTGAATTTGAGTAGGCTACTGCTAGTGTCCACTATATGTGCACTTCCTGTAGACTGTTTCGCCACAGCATAAGTCAGGTCGTCCTTGGACAGAGCTTGGCATGATCGAGCTTTCTTCGGCCAACCGGCCTCTTATATTGACCGTAATATACACTACCTCCCTTTTATGCGATATCATTGGATCACTCACAGCTTCATTGGAACTTTTGAACGTGGGTACTAAACATATCAAATTGCTGGATTCATCTCCCACTAGTAGAGCTGTGGTGGGGAAGTGGGTAGGGATTTTGTTAGGCGAACCGCTTGGGGCATCGTAAGAACAAGTCTACTCACCACCCTGATGCCTGTATTGCTTAAAAGCCGCCAGCTAAAGGCTTAAAGTACACAAGGGAAAAATGGGATGCACATCCAATCCAGGGGTTTCTCATGTATTTCGGCTGGGCTTACTGGTTGATTGAGAGCATGAACACACTTGTTTGTTTCAGATTGAATGAGCTGAAGTGATCTGAATGATCTTCATGTACATCAACTTTATTTTCTTGTCCAGGAACTTCAAAACCTTCAGGGTGTTGCATGTAAATTTGTTCTTCTTCACTCAGCTCGTTCATGTACGCACTACGCAGTTTTAGCGTCGTACAGGTCAGTGAAGTAATTATTTTGAACTGCAACAGCTATGGGTAACCTCATCACTGGGCCGTTTTTCAGGAAAATCCAGTACAAGAAGCATGTGGATGGTTATGAAGTTATGTGGAAGGTCTGTCTGTACATAAGTGTTACAGCAAGAAATCTGCTGTATGATGTGCATGTGTGTTTGTGTGTTTGTCTGTGTGTTTGTACCTCTACTCATCCGGAACCAAAGCACCTACAAAGATGGAAGTAGGACCAAACGAAAGATAATTAAATTGCGCACAGTATAGGCCTATTTTCATCGTTGTAATTTGATATTATCACCTTCTGCGATTCTTGTTCATGACATCATAGTTTGTTCATGAAAACCTCCTCGAGCGAAGAGAGATGATATGGAAAAGGATGCACGAACAACGTATTTGGCAACACACCACATATACATCTTAAAATTGGTTTTGTATTAACCAATGAATTGATGAATTGATGCATGGAAAAATCAAACAATAGATTTGGTTTTAAAACGGTGTCAAACATTCGTGTTTCTGAAGAATGGAAGGAAGGAATGAAGGAAGGAATGAAGGAAGGAAGAAATATTGAATGGAAAGATGGAAGGAAGGATAAAAAAAAAGGAAGGAGGCTAGGAAGGAATGAAAAAATGATGAATGGAAGGATGGAAGGAAGGAACAAAATAAGGATGGATGGA
>JAHWFP010021794.1:0-14910 GCA_023313725.1 Lithobius niger | reverse complement strand
GTTTTTATCCGTTTTTATTCCTTTTTTATACACTGGTCTTATTACTTGAATTTTTAATTTATCTGGCCAGATCTCTTTATCTATCATTACATTTATTAATTTACAAATTGCCTTTGCTGTGTTTTCTTTAGTTTTTTTAACATGTTCTGTTTGTATTTTATCAATTCCAGTTGCATGTGTGTTTTTTAATTCGTTAATTAAGTGTATTACTTCTATTTCACTTGCATATTCAATAAACATTGTTCTCTGTGAAATATTTTGTTTTATCTTGTTTGTTCTTTTTCTTACTTCTTTATAATAACATCCTTTTTTATAAATTTCATGTTCTTCCTTAAAACTGTCTTTCAACTTTGGCACCTGATTTGAAAATATATTATTGAAGTTATTTGTTGTTTCTATAATAGTTTCCTCTTTAAATGTATTTGTGACATTCTCGTCAATGTTGTTTCTTTTATTTTTCTTGATAAGCTCGTTTATTACCTCCCATACTGTTTTTTTGCTCTGTTGTAACCCTTCTAGCTTTTTTTTATAGTATGTTTGTTTACATTCTTTAATTTTCTTCTCTATTTCATGCTTTTCTTTTTTATAACTATTGACTAATTCTGTATCAATCAATGATGATTTTCTGATTTTGTTCCATAAATAATTTTTTTGTTTTATTTGTACAATTAATTCATCTGTTATCCATTCTTTTCTTTTTTTATTTTCGTGTTTATTTGCATATCTGTTGTTTAACTCATCTTTTTTTATTGTTTTTTTATTTTTAATATTATTTGTGTATATAATATTTATTTGGTTTTGTATTGTGTTGTAAATCTCATTAGGACATGTCAATCCGTCTAGAACTTCCCATTTAATATTATTCATCTCCTTTATGATTTCTTCATCTTTATATTTAATATATTCACTCTTAAAGTTTGTATCCCTATCTTTCGTATTAACATTTATAATAATAACATAATAACATAATAACATAATATATAATAATATAATAATATATTAATAATATAATATATAATAATAACATAATAATAACAATAATAATTATAATAATTAAAATAACAATAACAGTAAGTTTATTGCTTACATTGCTCGAAGATAAATAAATAACTTGTGTGAGCTACAATTATTACGTAATACACATGATATATAAGCCATAATACAATATATTTTAATAAATTGACTAAACACATGCATAAAAATACATAAAATGTGTGTATGGATTGTTAGTAGTGTTAATTTTATTAAGTTTTATATCTTTTTATACGTGCATCTATCTTTTTAATTCATGTTTGCCTTGAAAATGTAATAAATTGTTTTCTAGTTTGTTAAATAAGTATGGTAATAATCTTTTTTCTTTTATCATAAGCATTGTTCCAATAGGGTAATTTGAATCTCTGTGACGATACTCTTAAACGCAATCTGTTTGGTTCATCATATTTTTTGTACGTATTTATGTAATAATTTTTAAATATAATGATATAGTTTCTTACTTCATTTTTTTTAGTATTTCATTATAAATAAAGATATCATTTGTTTTTTCCGCTTCTTTTCATATTGTGGGATGTACCTATCCATGCTTCATGCAGAATTTTTTTTTATTACGTAAATGTGTTTTACGTTATACCATTTTGGCATCATCTGTCTAAGTTTTATGATGTTTCATTACATGGTGTTTAAAATGCCATTTTGAACCAGTTTTCATTCCTAAATATTTTATATATTTTTTAAATCAGCTTTTTGAACAGTTTTGTTTGTTTGTACCATTTCTTACAAATTCGCATTGTTCACTGTGTGGTATTAAGTTGATTGCATGTTTATTTTTCATTTTCAGAGCTGTTACTTCTAATTTAACTGTTTTTTCTTCGCTTATGTATAAAATTATTATTAGCCATCCATTGATCATATCGAAGTCTTTTTATAGATTTTCATTCACTTCATTTTTTCATTCATTTGCAGTAGGTTCAAAAGGTTCAAAAGGTTCAAAATAGGTTCAATAGGTTAACATTTTTTCAATTTTTCATTCATTTCAGTATGGTTCGAGTTTATGATAACACTACTGCATCGTCTACGAACATGTATAACAGAGTTCTCTTAACATAATTATCATTTATAAATTAATGGTGGATCTAACACCGACCCTTGAGGTACACCATGTTTTATAACCTGTTTAGTACTCTATTCATCATTAATTTTTACTATTCATTTCCTGTTAGTTAAATAACTGTTAATTAGATTATACATTTTTTATTGTAAACCAATTCTGCCACATTTTTTTTTCATTAATATATCTCCTGGTTAAATGTATCAAATTCCTTTTGTAGGTCGATAAGTACTTTTCTAATGTAATTTTTTCATCTAATGCTTTTGTAATTATTTCATTTTTTTTTGTATCAGCAAGTTCCTTGTATTTTGTGTTGTATCCATACTGTATTTCATTTAACGAATTAACTTACTCTAAATATTCTGTTATTTTATTCGAAAAAAATCTTTCAATTATTTTACTATTACAGAGGATAACGAAATATGTCTACAATTATTTTTATCTTCTTTATCTCCTTATTTGAAAATCGGTCTAAGCACTTGAATTTTTAGCTATTCTGGCCATATTTCTTTTTCAATCATTCTATTTATTAATTTACTCTTGTGTTTTCTTCTGATTTTTCAAATTTTTTTTTCGTCTGAGCCATTTTGTGGAGAATATCGCCACATGGTTTTTTATTGGTGGAAGTCTTATTAACGTCATTGTTAAAATCTTGCAACAGCATAAAGGTTTAAAAATGGGCCGACCATAAATAACGTTAGAATTGTCACAGGGGCTTTACCACAGAATGCAGTTCAAACGTGGGCAAACTCAGACTGCTGGCACAGCACTATGCAAGTATAAAGGAATTAAAAAAACTTTAAATTTAAATTTAGTATAAAAGAATTAAATATATTCTTTTCAACTATTGCGGCGTCGTTAAATTGGCTAGCAAGTTGTAATGCAATTCTATTTTATAAAGGCACCCTCGTATTCGCCAGCCAATATTCTCTATTCTGGCATACAAAAGTTATTAAGCATTTATGGTAAGACACACATTATAACATCCTAACTCAAATTGTTCCAACAGCACATACTGTCATCCCAATTCAACAAACATGGAAAACATGGTAATGCCTTTGCTTTGAATTTTATTATTAAATTTCTCAGTGACAGTCAACTCATTAATTTCTAGTTGACAGAAGTGTAAAACGAGATTCAACGCCCAAACACCAGAAATTCAGGTAAAATACTTACTCTTATCCTATGGGAAAAGAAAGAACTACGTCACTCGTTTGAAAGGTATGAAACGGCCATGCCACATTGTTGGTCAAATAATTCTGACACTAACTTCATATATTATGCATTCAAGGTAAGCTGTTGTCGGCTAAGCCCTGGCCTTACCTAGGCACACGCTAGTGTGTCGCCGTCAAATAACAGTAGATCGTCAGATTGTAGACATCCGATTGTTAAAAAGTGATTGTTGATGAAAAAAAAAGGCTGCCGCACTAGCAGACTGTGTCTTTAAACTGAAACCAACTTATACCTGATTTCAGCAAACTGGTGTAAATTCCCCATGCGGTCGAAATCTTTGCAAATCGACTGAATCAGGTGTCTTGGATCCAGTAACGAAGAAAACGTCAACACGAAAATGTGGGAACGTGTCCTTCATGGAGAATGGAGTGTCATCAATAACATTGAATTTGTGTTATTGGTGACTAGTAACTAGTAACTAGTCCGCAGGCTACCATGTTAATTCTCATAGGGTGTAACGACACGTCTAGAACTGATTAGGGAAAGTTGTCAGATCTTAATCTCGGCAGACAGGTAAAGCGTCATATGGGGAAGTACCTTTTTCTAAAATGGGGGTTCCAGCTGGAAGCACGTGGCCCTGAAGTGGCTCGTAAGTGCAAAATTATTGTTGTAACCATTGTTTGTATTGTCATCCAACAGTAGATTATAACATGCTTATGTGTTACACGCTTATCGTTTCACAATTCATTGTTGTTGCAAATACGTGGTTCACTAGTAATAGGGCGCATGGCATCAGGCTAGGATCTCAATAAAAACATAAATAGAATGGTTCACTAAGAGACGGAGTATCTTTTATTGCAAAGGTTTGGTTGGTTTTTTTGTTGAGGTACACGAATCCAAACTTAATTATCTGCCCCACGACGATAAAAGGGACAATTATGTGTTCTTGCACCATGGTAACTAAGTGATTGAATGATTAACGTTAACCGAGGTAGGGCCAAGTGAGGAGGGATGCGCTGATTGAGTGAACGAAGCGAACGAAAATCAGCGTCAAACCGTGTCAGTTTCGCTGACGTAACGGCTAATTGGGCAATGCAAAGGTGAAAATTATGAATGAGAAAATTTATAGACATAAAATTTCTCCACACAAAAAAGGTACAGATGACGATTACACCGTCTGACCTGTTCTTCATTCATAGTCCTCTGAAAGTTGTGATATCCACCCAAAGCCAAACTGGTATAAGAGAAGCCACCAAGTTTCAAAAAAACGGCGGGCCTTCAAAGTAGTGATATCATTCAACCAGGGAAAGGCTGCCAAGGTTAATCCTATTAGCCAATTTAATGGCACCGAGTAATACTTTGGAGGTTAAACGAAAACTTGAAGATGACGGTACACGAACACCTACTGAATTATCTGCCCCACGACGATAAAACGGTATGCTTTTTATTAATTTATTTGGAAGCATCAGTGAAACAGACATTTGATTTTTATGTAGAATTACTGTTCTCATGTTAATTCTCATAGAGTGGAAAGACACGTCTACAGCTCATTAGGGAAATTTGCCAGATCTAAATTTCGGCAGACAGGTAAAGCGTCGTATGTGGAAGTGCCTTTTTCTAAGATTCGGGTTGCAGCTAACAGTACGTGGCCCTCAAGTGGCTCGTACGTACCAAATTATTGTTGTAATTATTGTCGAAACAGTTGGCTGGAACATTTAAAATTGGCAATGCTACATTTCTAAGCCAAACGTATATACTCACAATTATTTGATAGAGATTTAACAAGAACACAACTGTGATCTATGGAGCTTGATTTTGTACGGCATATGTGGTAGCACATATTGTTGTTGAAAGTTTGCAAGCTAAGGTTCGAATGTTCAATGGACGGCAGTGGTGGGGGGGGGGGTGAGTGACCAGCCTTCCCCTGGCCCCCAAAAAGAAAGAAATGTACGTTTTTTTTTGTATGGCAGGAAGAAGGGTAATTAGTTTAGACTTATTTATGCAAAATTTTGTGGGTTTAAATAACAGTATGCAGTTTCTGTTACCGACACCCTAGTTTTACTTGGCGGCACGAAAAAAAAAACACAACTACAACAACCACAAAAAAACGCTGTTCTACACATATTTTGTGACGAGGCCCTGTAGTAGCCAAAATGATCACATTTTTATGAATTTTTATTGCTGTTAGAAATAAATGTAACTTCTGGCTACGGTCTTTGATGGGAATGCTATGCATGCAAACCGACTGAGGGCTGATGGCTGAGCTGTAGCAGGAGATTGTTAAAAGTGTAAAACATTAACACCTCCCATCGCACGAATGTGAAAAATAACTAGCACACTATGAAGAGTGAGCACTTCAGCACATTTGTTTGTTTTTGTTTCGTTTTGCCATTTCAAGGATTTTAACCTTTCTTTCCTTTTTTGTTTTTAAGGTTTCTCAGATCGTGAAAAATTCGTTAAAAAGTTAAAACTGAAATTTTGAATTAAAATGCAAAACTGCCTAGTGGCGTGGTGTGCTGAAAAATTAAGGGCGGTGGGCAGCGGCAGCGTGCCGAAATTATTTCCATGAGCAACGGCATGCGGAATATTGGGAAAATCATCGGCGGCGACATGGCGTGGCGGCGCACGGGTCTACGCCGGGAGGTCGCGCATACGCAAGGCCGGCTGAGATAAGTGTTGATCCAGGAAGCAGCTACTATCTCAGCTGGCCTTGCGTATAGGACCGCGATCGTTTCTTCTAGTTGCTGTCTAGCGAGCCTAACGTAAATTCCACCATTGCCAATTGTTGCATAATACACTCGAATACGATTTTTACGTTTGGAGTAGTCCCACTTACGTTTCATAATAAGTATTCACTAGCTTGTTAGTCCAGGTGGTCCAGAGTTGCGTTCATTCGTCGGATCGACAACGACAGCCATGTTGATATTAGAGATAACAAATACATGACGTCACAGTCGGCGCATGCACAGTCCACTTTATTTAGGAAAAGCGGTCTTGGAAAAGCCACCTACATTAAAGGCCGTATCGTATCAGACCAAAAAAGGCAACTAAAATCAACAATTGGCATAGAAGCAAGCGCAAGTTTGCTAGGTGCTGCCATCTCTACACCAAGCGGCGAAATTTCAAATTAACCGACGAGTGTTCCAAATTCTGCCAACCGATGACGCCACTTGGCAAACTTGTCGCGTCGTCATTTGTTTCGCCTTCTAGCGGAGCATTGTGGAAGGTAAAGATGATACGGCCTTTACTGTAGGTGGCCATGTCTTGGGTGATGCGGAGTCATACCATGCCGAATTCGCTTGCTAGCGTATAGGAGCTTGATTAGGTAACCTGATTTATTTGAGTGAACAATTTCAGCTTCATGTCGTGATTTAAATTAACCTTGTGAGTGAGCGAAACGAACCAACAGTGGCGTTTGGTAGCCAGTACGCTCAAAATTGCGATTGAGTAAACTTAAGCCTGTGAAACAAGCACAAACAATAAACCACAACCGTGCCACTTTGACTCAACTAACAGCAATTTGGGCATTGACAAATTTCGAAATTATGAACGACAACATCAATAGACAAACAGGTAAAGGTGATAATTAGACCGTGAAATTCTCTGTACATTTACAAGCCAGTAAGCAAGTTCTGACCGTGTCAATTTCACTGGGTAACGACTAATTGGGCCACGGCAAATGTGAAAATTATGAATAAGCAAATTTATAGACATAAAATTCCTCCAGACAGAAATGGTAGAGGGGACGATTAAACCGTCTGATCCTTCGTTCGTTCACAGTCCTATGAAAACTGTGATATCTACCAAAAACCAAAACTTTTATAAGAGAAATCGTCAAGTTTTAAAAAAGGGTCGGCCTTTCAAAGTAGTGATATCAGTCAACCAGGGAAAGGCCGCCAAGGTTAATTCTGGTAGCCCAGTTAACCGCACCTAAAAATACTTTGGACGTTAAATGAAAACTTGAAGATTGCTACCACCAGTAGCAATGTTCTAGTTTTCATTTTAGTTTCGAACTATTAGTAGGTGCGATTAAGTTGGCTAACAGGATTAACCTTGGCGGCCTTTCCCTGGTTGAATGATATCACTACTTTGAAAGGCCGACCTTTTTTGAAACTTGACGGCTTCTCTTTCTCTTATACCAGTTTTGGTTTTGGGTGGATCTAGAATACATCGTTATGGAGTTGCAAAGATGATATTTGTTCCATAATTCGAGGCATCCATGTCTGTAGTTTTGTCAGACCGGTAATTATATTACATTACCCGGATATACCAAACTATCCAAAATAAATTAGATTATTTTGGCCTGTTTAGACATAATTCCAGTGAAAACTTCTCTTATACCAGTTTTGGTTGTGGGTGGATTTAGAATACACCGTTATGGAGTTGCAAAGATAATATTTGCTTCTATAATTCGAGACATCCATGTCTGTAGTTTTGTCAGACCGGTAATTATATTACATTACCTGTATATACCAAACTATCCAAAATAAATTAGATTATTTTGGCCACATAATTCCAGTGAAAACAATTTCAGCTATCGTTGATAATATTAGATGACCCTGAACTCTTAAAGAGGTAATGTTCACAGTTGAACTATATGGTTGATGCACCATATAGTAGCAACATTCCATCCAAAACCGTAAAGAACTGTTCACATCCCTATCTAGTTTAAGTTTGGGCCAAAACGGTACAACGTCTTGTCTCTATATCCGTGCCATAGTAAAATCAAAAACTGTGTGCTGTGTGCAGACTAACTCTCTAATGCCACCCATAACACGAAACATCATTAGTCTACGTCCATAAAACGCAAATACACGCTACAGCAGTGCAGATCAATAGACTAGATGATTTGTTAAACTTGTGTGTCATTTGCCAGAGCGATAGGCGCCCTTCAAACTTGCATCCAGCTATCATAGAAAATTACTTGACGTCAAAATAGATTCACTTCGTCGATCAATAACAGTTGTCACAAGCTGTATACAAGAATTAATGTTCCCCCTCCTTCAAAAAAAAAAATGGGGTGGGAATTTGTTGTAGCCAGGATCATTATTTATGCAGGATCAACAAAGTGAGCGATCGTCATGCCAATGTTGAATAAGTTTGTGACCATTTCCTAACTTTTCTTTTTCCCCTAAAGTTAAGGATTGCTTGGGAACATTTGGTAGACATACAGAGAACTGAGAAATACTGCATAACGCCCTCTACCAAAACACCACATAATGCAAGCCACAAGAATGTTAAAATCGGAAATTTTCTTTGTATAATATTGTGTGTGACTAATATTTCTGCTTCGTAAACTGTTTATATCAAGATTAGACTTTTTGAAAATTATTTCCTCGAATTATTTTATTACACTGCCAAAAAAAAATAAAGATAGTTCACTTTTTTAGAGTGTAGCTTCAGAAACCGGGAGAGCCTTACTGTCCCCATGCAGTGATTTCGGGTTGTATTAACTGCAAAATTCATCCGGGCAGCTACAAAAATAGACTAAAATGGTGTACGTTAATGCAGCGCTTCCCAACCTTTTCTACAGTATTCGTCCCCATAGGAACTTTTTTTTACAGTATTCGTCCCCATAGGAACTTTTTTTTACAGTATTTCCCCCCATCCAGACTAGCAGGCAATGGTGCCTCTCCCTCCTACAGCTGTGTATTTGTGTATTTTTTATATGAAGAGTGAGTACTGGAAAGACTTGAAAACTTATAATAATATCATTTAAAAAAAACGGTTGATATCAGGTCTAATGCTGTCATTGGCGAGAACGTTGCGATCCATATTTAAAAAAACAGTTCACCACTGATCTAATAAATACGGATGCAAACCTATTTACGTTGCCTTTTGGATTTATATGCCTGACATATAAGTCCAAAAGGCAACGTAAATAGGTTTGCATCCGTATTTATTAAACCAATTTCGAGCCTATTGGCTTTCCGTCCCGTTTACACCACTGATCTCTACAGTACGGTGTCAGTAGTGGCTCACACCTTTCCTGCAATGGCTTCGTGCCTCACCGATGCCTAACGCCACGTTAATGAAGCCAAGGAAAAAGCCATTTGTCAATTTTAAGAACAAGTGTGGACCTTGACAGCTATCAGTTCCAACGGGATTCGACCTCTAATCCTTTTTTTCTCAAAAACGAAGTCGTTTTTGGTTCAGTCAACTTGTTGGATTTTTTCGCTTCCATTTTTATTGTTATTGCTGTGACGTAAATGTATGTGTGCGAAGAGGCTGGTATACGAAAGTCCTTGTTTCGTAGAATTGACGTTCAAGTTTTAGTTCGTTTCGTTAGATTGAACCTTAATCTTTTTCTTTTTTTTTATTTGTGCATCTTCACAGCTATCAGTTCCAACGGGATTCGACCTCTAATCCTTTTATTCTCAAAGACGAAGTCGTTTTTGGTTCAGTCAACTTGTTGGCTTTTTTCGCTTCCATTTTTATTGTTATTGCTGTGAGGGAAGGGGGAGCGAGGCTTAATGGCACATTGACAGCAAGGTCATTAGGGCTATCAGTCACAGTGCTATGGTTTGGTTTATCATGTGTATGTCATTCTCCATCAAATTTGGTTTGTAAAATAGAAACATTATATTGAAGTCCATTTCCCACCCATGCTGTATTATATGATAGGCATATATCTGCCGTGTGTCCATATTTATCATAGTGTCATCTCTGTACGTAGTCGATTCTTCATTTTTTTTGTTTGATATGTTGTTGGCTTTTTTCCGATCCTTTTTTATTGTCTTTGGCACGGTCTGATTTGTCTGTGTATGTTCATTTTCCACCTAGCTTTCTTTAAAAAATGTTAGAAATACTATTTATGTTCATGTTACGTTCGTGATTTTTTCTTACGTCCATAACTTGATGACAACAAACTATCGTGCGTCTAGATTTAACGATTTACTAATAGTTGATTCTTCATTGCAAAAGTTTGTGAATGAAGCAAGGTTCTCTTCGAAACTACCTATATTGTTTACGAGTAAATCTGCATAATCCCAGCAGGCAGCCCCTTCTACAGGTTTTATCCGAACTTGTCCTAAATGAACTTGACATCTGGTGAATGCAGAATTCAGCCCATCTATTCACATTTGGAAACGGTATTTGAATGACATTTTCCTATCTCAGGTCGCTATTCATTCAGTTCCCCCCAAAATCCACCAATTCCTAATCAGCTTCCGTCAAATTCCTTGAATTTACAGCTAAGTTTACAACTGAATTACGTTGACTATCCCAAGAGATGATCGTATACCAGTTTAAAAAAGTGGGACTTACGAAAATAGTCCAGGAGCACAATTGGTGATGAAAAGTGGATGACTGATGAGTGGCTTGGGGGGACTAAGCTCCCACACATACCTAAACTCTTTGAACAACGTACTTCCGTCCCTGAAATGAAAGGCACTGGTTCCAAGTCGTCTCCAAAACATCTGCTAGTTACTTGGTAACTGTAAAATTTTAAGTGCAAGGAACCAGTTACCCTGTCACCAAAATACGTGATCTCCATTGCTGGCTTCGGCAACAACATTTTATCGAATTGTTAGCAGTGCCCAAAACTACTAGCTCTTTTTTCATTTTTGCGAAAACATGAGAAACTATTCTATAAATTGTGCGCTTCAAAGACTGAAGTGGTTCGTAAAGA
The DNA here is from genome assembly GCA_023313725.1 of Lithobius niger. NCBI lineage: Eukaryota > Metazoa > Arthropoda > Chilopoda > Lithobiomorpha > Lithobiidae > Lithobius > Lithobius niger. The sequence continues at coordinate 4,003 of JAHWFP010021794.1, read as the reverse complement.
GTATAACTCAAACCTACCTTCTGCCCTTTCAGAACCAGCGACCAAGTTAAGGAAAACCTGTGGTTTACGAATAGCTCAAGTCGGTTTCGGTGTCCTCTCAAAAGACTTAAGTTTATCCCCACACCTCACCAAGTTGTTTGGCCTAATCTGGCAGACAGTTTGCAGTATGCACTCTCCCATTGGTCAACGCTCCTTCGTTTATACACATCTTCAAGTAGTCGTTACCAAATTTGATTGACGAATTCAAATAATTGTTCGCGAGAGGCATGCCCAGTTCATGAAAGTATTGAAAATGACTGTTTGGTTATTATCGTTAAAAGCGACAAAGGGAATGCCACCACCTTGTGCAATGCCAATGACATTATACAAAAAAAAATGATGTAACCAGCAAACCTGTACACTCCCAGAAACTAACCCCTTCCCCCTCCGTGAATAAATATACAACCCATATAAAATAAAATTATCGAAAAGCCTGCTTTAGTTTAGAGCATTGACCAAAAAACAGCAGTTCAATAACCTAGAGGTCCTTACCCATTTCCACAAATTAACCCATAAATATTAAATATTCATCCGACCCACGTAGGTAAAAATGGTCTCGAAATTATACAACTTCTAGAAGCTTATGTTTGCCCTATGCTTGTGCGGCCTCGTGTCGTCTAATATTAAAGCACTGTACCTCAGAATCTCATAACAGTTCATCATGGATACCACGGAAGCACATTTGCGTAAGCTAGGGGATGCAGAAAACCTAAAAGAACTCATTATTGCACAAGTTTGTGAATCAGTCAAGGTTCTCTACGAAACAACCAATGTGCCTTATAACGGTGTGGATTACCAACAAATCAGCAGACTTCCAGCAAGGGCCGACCTTGTCCACCATAATCTTGACATTCTGGTGAATGCAGAATTCATCCCGTCGATTAACATTTGGAAACGGCACTTGAGTTGCATTTTTGTGATTCTGGTGGCTGTTCATTCAGTAGCCACCAAAATTCACCAATTCTCCTATGGTTTACATCAGTCCCTCGAGTCTACAAATGAATTTGAGCAAATGAATGCCCACCCCTTTCTGGATATACACAATACACATCACTAAAGCTTGGGCTGTACGCTTTGTGATTATGCAATAACAAAAACCCACTCAGACAACCTGCACAGTCCAGTGTGAGTCGATGCAACCATGTCGCATTCTCAAGGGAATGTTATTCAGTGAAATAACTTGGTCCTTGAATCATTGCAGCTTGAATTAGGATGTCTAGATGGAGAAACTGAGCATCTTGGACAAGTACCATAACAATGGCTAGCCTCTAGACGTGTACCTCTCCCAATTTTAAAACATCCACTTATTAGTCAGTAACCGTGAAGGAGTGATTGCAAGGAACCAGTCACCCTTCATCCTCATAGTCCGTGATGCTCTGTACATGGTAACGTACGGGGGCACAGTACCTTATAAAATTGAGGATGTTAGTGGAGTAGGACAAGATGCTATCATTACCAATTGGGTAATCAAAACTTCAAAGGCTGAGTGAGTAAGGTGGGACCAGCACAAAGGGTACGTTAAGTTTAACAAATATCCATTGCTATTCCTGCCCACTGCGTGAAAACGGGGCCTGCCCCAAATTGAGATATGGCAGTGGGGGTCAAGTTCAAAACTACACCCAACTTAGAAAAAAAAGGGTTCTTACTTTATTCTGGCGGATCAGTCGACGGTCACGAACCACACTAAATCATATCCAGAATCAATGCAGCGCTAGAGACAGCTATTTATGAATCTTCCTTTCTACAATTGTATAGTTCTATTTTGGCCACTTCAACCAGTATGGCGTGTGTTTCTTTCCTGAATTCATTGCGCTGCAACTGGATAGGTTTTGGTCAGTCCTTTGTGATTGTTGGTTATTTATAAATAGACACAAATCGCTGTAAATAATATTAAGAAAAACTGGAAATAAGCCATCAGCGAAAATTATACACTAGAAATAACGTAGTTCAGTAAGCAACCCTTATTCACTTACGTTTCATCGGAGTGGCATGACCTGGTTAAGGCGCTATGCAAGTGATCTGGGGGCGAACTGGGTAGCCGGTTCGAATCCGGGTCATCCTCTCCGACAAAACGTAAGTGCATAAAGTTGGCTTACTGAACTATGTTATTTCTAGTGTATAATTTTCACTGATGGCTTTATTTCCAATTTTCCTTGATATTGTTGGTTAGTAATATTGCCATTTGTGTTTTTATTATTTGTTTTAACTTCGATGAGGAGTACCAAGTTCCTCGGAAATTCAGTTCTCGTTGTTGTTGGTGGGTTCAGAGTGTCAGCCTTGTGTTATTTTGCTGCATTTTCGCCCACTGCTTTTGCTGTCATGTATGTCTGTTGTCTTTTGGGCTTAAATGTCAGAAAGAACAGCGCCGGGTTTGTCAGGATGGCTGAGCGCTAGAGTTTTGGCCTTTTGATCAGAGGTCGAGGTTCAGTTCCCGCTAAGGAATTTTGACATTCAAGCAAAAATATAGCCGAAATAGGTTTGCATTTTTATTAATTTGTATGAAATGGCAAGAGAAAGGTTAAACATTTTTACAAATATTAATCGCTAGAACCAAAATCAAAAAAAATATCATGTTAGGATTACAACAAACTTTCTTTGATGTAACACATTTAAAAAAGAATTTATAGTAAGGGGCTGCTGCATAACCATAGGACAATAAAGTTCTGAGGCAAAACTTCATGAGGATAATCGACAAAAACTGATACACATTTCGTTTGGAGGGCAAATCACTTTAGGCCCTTGGCGAATTAGCTTGGGAGCTGTTACTGAAACAGCGCCTATTATAATTATGATAAAATACTGATTCAAGCTAATTACACTAAGACCAATCAACAGTACGTACTTCCTAGCTAATGTTTAGTTCAAAAACATTATGATATTTTGTTTAAAGCTTACCTTTAGGAGCAAACCTAAATTAAATTCTGTTGATAACCCAAGTAATCGTCTGTTCCTGTACGTTGTGGCGGGCAGTTACATACCTGCCGTTTGGTGTAATTATCCACCTGCTGGTAGGCCGGGCGCTGTCAAATAATTTTAATTATTTAAAATGAGAAATGTATGGATTTTTGTTACACGCGACATTAGGATTGTTCCTGTTTGCGTCTCAAGGTAAAAGTGCCTGTATATTTTAGCTAATGTCGTGCAGATAATATTTACAAGCATACAGCACATTCAGGGTTTGATTGTAATAAAAAATGCCTGTTTACATTTGGACCACTCACATGTACAGTTATTTAGTTTAATGTGTGTCAGTTGGTTTAATAGCAAACCTACACGACCAAACCCCTAACTGATTAACATGCTTCACGAAAAAGCTGCCAGTCTTCACCAGCAGATGGTAACATATTGATTGCACGTCAGTTTGCAGACCCAGATGTGGGCGGCACATGGAGGTAAGATTAGGAGGAGGGGAAGCTCCGGGATTTTTTGCGTGAGATCGGCGACAGTGGCGCCGTCCGACGGTTGACAGGATGAACTACAACAAACATGGCGGCGATCTAGGCAGTTTCGTGAATCGAGGTAGATAGCATCGTGAATATTACAATTTGTGTAACCAGTGGGCTTTGAAATACGTCGATTACCAGCGGAAACAATAATATTTAGTTGTAGCAAGTTATTCAGGGCTCATAACATAACAGCAATTTGTTTAAGACTCATAAATCACCGGCATATCGAGAGGTAGTTGTGTCGGCTGACACTGTCGTGATTTTCTAATCTACCAAACATGGTTTAGCCATTCTCCCTGCTTCCTACGATGATATTACTTACCAAAACTGGTCACATGTCGGCATATGTCAGGCAGGAAGTCTAAATGCACGGGAGAGAGAAGAGGAGAAGCCAAACTGCGCGAGACGGGAGGAAAAAAGCCAACTGTAAAGTGCACGCGTCGTACTACGTGCGACAATTTCACAATTTCGCTGCTTGCTTCATTTACAGGAATAGCATTTTGAAAACTTGCCGTAGA
>JAHWFP010021792.1:0-13892 GCA_023313725.1 Lithobius niger | reverse complement strand
TTGTTTCAAAACGGTTCCAGGAATATTCGCCATAAAGTATTTGCTACATTCTAGGAAAATGAAGACGGCGGATAGTAATTAAAGGTTCGTTATTGCGTCAAACTGTTTATGGTGGCACCGTAAAATCGCTCTATTTTTGACATAATCACCGTTGGACTTTTCGCTCATTTACAACTTTCAACTTCTATTGTGACGTGTATAATTTAGGTAGATGGCTCCCATTAGATTCATTCGAAAGGGGAGACTGTCTTCTTTGCAACAAAGGTCGTTGAACTGGTCTACACCTGTTAGGAACCGAGCTACAGCCACAGACCCCCAAGAGAACGGGAGCAACTTTTAAGAAAAAGGGCGCAGTAAGTTTTACTGGATATATTTTGTGGGAACCGATTTTGCTCTCCCTGCCCCTTTCTTAGCCATATTTTGACCATTTTAGGTATTTTTTTAGGACTTCATACCATTTCTCAGACACCGCCTCACCATTAAATGTCGGCAGAAAAGGCCATTTTTTTTTTTTACAAAAAGAGCATTTTGCAAAAAGGGCAGAGGCAATGCCCCCCCCCCCCCCCCATTTTGTCCCCCTCATTTTGCAGAAAGTAAATTATGGTAGTCCCCACCAACTAATTTTTTTGGAGGAGGGGTAAAAATGAAACGTGCTAAGTCACGATCAGTGGAAATGGGCAACAACCAATGAAAGTTTACCAGTTCATTATTAATTTCGCTACTATGCTTTTAATGCATCGTTTGTCTGTCGTGGAGTTCACTAATAATATAAACTTTGACGCCAATGGTTTGCTAATATGTGAGCACTTTTTGTTTGTTAGCGATGTAATTTTTTCCAAGCATCATCGATCAATTGCGTAAACAACTTATATTGATTATCCTGAGCTTTGGATTACGATTACGGTGAAAAAAATGCTGGTTTCAACTAGTTGGTATCGGTGCCGCGTTCAATTGATACTAGCATTTGCAGCAGATGCTGTTTGCTGTTCCACCTTGACGGTAGTTGTTAATTTAGCATCGTACTTGGCCAAAACCAGTTAGAGCGTTTGCCGTAAAATTGAGAGATGATATTCTTTGCTGTTTGAAAAAGTTGAACTTCAAACAAAAGAAGCACTGCTCTGACGAATAGGAAACAACATTTAGAGCTGTATGATGAGCGACATTGGAACCGTTAACTAAATATAGCTTTATTATAATATTTATTGAGTGGAGTAACGCTGAGTACTTGGTAAAAGGAAGAAGGAACGATTCCACATTTAGGTTGGTCAAGGACGAAACGCTTTACATGGATGTTGCTTCTACCCAAGGAAGAACTGTCTTCGTAAAACTAACAACCACTAAAGAAGACCCTCACAGAAGATACCAAGGAAACATTAGGAAAGACCATAAAAATCACTGAGGAGGTTCCCAAAGAAAGACACTTAGTAATCGTAAAGGTAATCCTCAACGAATCACTAAAGGAAACTAAGCAAGGTTCTCGTACAACAAATAATCATTAAAAAAGACCCTGAAGGAAACTAATAAGGATTCAGTAAGGTAGACCCATGTGCACTGTACAATGAAGAAGGAAAAATAGAAAAATAGAAAAATAGAAGAATAGAAAAATCGCAAGGAAAATAGAAAAGAATAACATAGAAATATTTTCAGGAGAGGTACTTAGAAACATTTAGCAAAATACTAAAGAAGATTCTGATACTTCACAGGACCACTAAGAATGGTCCTCTACTACTCAATATTCACTTAACATTCACTAACATTCATTCCTCATACACACAAAATTGCTGAGGAATAGCCTCAAGAAAGGTGCAACGGAATCATTTAAGTGTCATGCTAAAGAAGGGCTTCAAGAGTGCCAAAGAACCATTAAGGTTACTAATTACTAAGGAATCACTAGTGACGAAACTAGTGAAGATTCCCATGCACCAGAGAATCCCTTAGGATGGTCTAGGCCGATTCTCAAAGAAGGCACTTACGGATCACTAAAAACTAACTAAGGAAGACTCTCGTGTTCATAAGAATTAATAAGAGTGATCCTCAAGAAAGACAGTAAGGAATTACTAAGGACAAAACTAAGGAAGGCCCTCGTGTACTGAAGACCCTCATCACTAATTTAGATGCTAAGGAAGCTCTTCTTGCACAAAAGAGTTACTAAGGAAAATACCCAAAGAAGACATTAAGGAGTCATTAAAGAAGTTAACAACGAAGTCCCTAATGCATCGAAGCATCATCGTTCCATCAAGTATCGTGAAAAAACACTCAGTACTCAGTGAAAGACAACAATCAACAATGCCTGTTAAATTGTGTCGTCCAGTTATAGTTCTGGCACAGACCCTCGGCCTTATCTCTTGGAATTTTAATTACAGTTCACTGAATCAGTTTAAACCGCACGTCTCTTACTAAATACTACAATTCTTATACTCGCTATTTACGAGAATTGGTATAACGTACTTGTTAGTAAACAGAGTAAAAATGGCCCTATCGTTGCCTTATGACAGTCTGCTTATCAAGCTTCTTCATTGTGCAGCTCGTTTCATACCGGTAACTTTTGTTGTGTTTGTTAATCTGTTTATGCTGTGTGCGACTGCACGTTTTCACAGGATGATGGAACTTTTTCAAATGACGGATGTACACCTGGAAATAAGAATTACACAACAAAAGTTTGTTTTGAAACATACCATTCCACAAATTGTAATAGGTTTTACGACGTGTGCGGCTTGGTTAGCATGTGTGTTCGAGTCAACAGAAAATACATTTATCCCACTTACAGTTTATTCATTCATCTTAGAAGGGTATGAACTGTTTGTTGTTGGATATTTTGTCATTGCTGGAAACTTGTGTGCTGAGTACTTCACTTCCCTCAACAAAGAACTGCAGGATGTCTTGACTTTGGAAATTAATGATTTGAGTGAATATTTTGATTTAATCCACCAGAAATACAAGCAACTCTGTCACCTTGTTGATTCTATTCAACATGCCTTTTCACTGATCATTACCGCAGAACTTGTACGCTTGGCTCTAAGTTTGTGTTTCTACGCTTATGAAATTCTAATTGAGAACCAATTCCTAACTTGGACTGCAACAAACATTATCAGTTTATTTGTGTATTCTTATTGCATTTTTGTCATATCTAATGCCGCAGATAACGTTGCAACTGAGGTAAGGCTCTGTTTTAATGGCGATTTAATTTAATCATTGCCTGTGGTAAGTGAGCAAACACACACATAGCATTGCCACGACCCGTTTGCTGGAAAAACTAGTTGGTAATTTCTCATGGAAACCACTTTTTCACAGGGCATTCATAAGGAATTGTGGTGGGGACGGGTGTTATGCTGCACAGGCTATACTTTTTAAATGGCAGCGATGATCTTTCTTTAAGAGTAGTATAACCCAAACCCTTAACGCTTCAGAAATAGAAGAATTTTCAAGCATTCGGTTTTAATTCATCAGATGAAAACAGGCTATGATCCTGCACGTAACATTTATTCAAACAGCCCGAAATTATCAACACAACTGAGTTGATGGACTAGACTGAAATGTTGTTCACCGACAGAAAGAAGAGTACAGACTGATTTTACGTACCCCCTAAGCCCTCCCAAAAAACGTACCTCAATTTAGTCTTTTCTGGAATTTAAACAGGTTTATGCAAAAGAAATCGGGGAATTCTACATGCATTCGGTTTTAATTCAACAGTTAGCAACAGGCTAAAAACAGGCCCCGTTATGGCTCGTTCTCATGTCAGTTGTGGAATTGAAAAATCCTACCAATTTCCAATTGAAATTCCGATTGTCTCTCGCCTTATGCGGGCCAAAGCTTCAGCCTGGAACACAACAAAGAGTGGTTCTCCACGTCACATGCTTTCAAAACAGTTCAAAATGTTCGGTGCTACTGATTGAATGGACTATACTGAATCATTTTCGTCAGTGAAGAAATTTCTCATGGAGATGCGAACCTAACTTTATGTCCACCGCCTCCCTTTCCCCCCTAAGCCCCGAAAAAAAATGGTAATGGCCTATGTTATCACCAGCAAATTACCTTCTCTATTCCCCGACTACCCCTTCTATGCTACAGGTGGTGTAAAACACATGAGAAATAAAATGAGAAAAACAAAACTATTGTGTTTTGAAGTAGTCAGAATTAGTTTTAATGGAGGCTGAAAAAGGAATCATTTTGTGAACTGCGAATAAAGGTTCAAGGCCTGTAGCCATGTGCACAAGCTTGAGAAGGGGGAATCAGGAGTCAGCATTTTTGGACTTTGCGTGGCCATTCGCCAGTGAGACTTTGTCTAAAAATACTAAAAGATTTTATTGGAGAAAAAGATCAACAAATATTCCAGAGAAGCAATATGCCTAAGACACGGAAATATCTGTTGTCATCATGCAGAAATATCCGTTCTCTACGCTATAACTGTATATCTGTACTTTAAAAAAAATCAGTACGTTAGATAAAGAAACAAAAACAATCCCACCTAATCCGAGGAACTTCTGAACCTTTTCCTCTAATTTAATTTCTTTTTTTTCTTGATTCAGGTGCCTTAGAGGCCAGCTTACAAAAGTGGCCCTCTGGGCACTCGCATCCGAAATCCAGGATTCAGTCGATCAATCTGCGTTTAAATTCTGGACCATAGGGTCATGTTTGTCTTCAAGTCAACGTCTAGGGACATTCTTAAATTTAGGATTTTAGAGACATTTTCCCCCCTCAATTTGAGATCTTGGTGTCTCTTTTGTCCCTTGTTCGGAATCTTGGAGACACTTTTGTCAACAGATTTTGGGTAATAAGCGTGGGAAGATGGGAAGTTGTTTGCCATCATCCGTGCTGGGATATGTGAAAAAGGGAGGTATGTTAAAAGATTTACTTGGAATAGATTCCGGAGAAACCTGCCATATAATAAATTACAAAAACTGAAAACACAAAGTTTTGTGATGAAAGGGCATTCATATCAGCGTGGAACTTTCAACCTGAACTGAACACACAACAAAATATAATCTAGTTGAACTCTAGCACAAACGCTTTACGCATGTAAATTGTTCAATGTTGCAAAAATGACAAAAGGTTAGGAAGTAATGTATTTAAAACTACCATATAAAAGTGATAAATTGAAGTATTTTAAGTTAATCTAACCAGAAAACCGTTCCTGCCAACAAAAGAAGAAAAATCGAAGAGAAGCTACACGGTGATGTGATGTGATGTGGCCGATTGCTGTCAAAGCATGGGGTAATTATGTTTATATTTGACATGTTCTGATGAGAATACAGGTTACATGTGGTGTATTTATCAAAAATAAATCTGAAGTAACACAGTTGGTAAAAAACTATGTAACTGTGCCCGAAAGACTAACAGGTTACAAATTAAAACAGCTGAAAACCGATAACAGGAAAGAATTCATGTCAGCTAACCTAAGAAAATTTCTTAAAGCACAAGGAGTCAACACACGACCACAAGCACCTGCTGCCCCAAACAAAATGGCCAGACAGAAAAGGTCAACAGGACCTTTATCTCCGAAGGAAGGTCCGCCGTAATATCAGTAAACTGCTGCCTGTGTCTATGGGGCTAAGTAGTGTTAACGGCGGCATATATTAGAAACGGATGCACTAATAAAAATAATAAACTGGTAACTCCATTGCAGCTATGGACAGGAAGAATGCAGAAAGCAATTGTAAAACGACTTAAACATTTAAATGACTGCGTATGCTTTGCACACGTCCCAAGGCAAAACTGCAACAAAACCGAACCCTGGCCTATCTCCTAGACAACTGTAGCCAATAACACTCCCCCCCGCCGTCAACAACAGCTCTTACTAAATTACGAAACCGATCTTTTATTTAATGTCTTAGTTTAATGTATGCAGGTAACCATAATTTCTAGACCTCTGTCTATCCCTCCCCCTCCTTAGGAACCCTTTACCCTTACTTATCCTTTAATTTTATATCTGCCTTCAGAAGTAACTCATTGGTAATCTACCTTTTCAAGCCGCCAATAATAAATCACTAATAGCTGACCAGAAAATTAAAACGTTATTCTTTCAAAAGGGTTGCAAGGGAAATTCGCCATAAAGTATTTCCTGTAACACTAGAACAATGAAGATGGCGAATAGTATTATGAACAAAGGTTCATTACCGTGTCTAACTGTTAAAGTTGCAACTATAGAAATCGATAAATTTTTGACATAATCATTAGTGTCCACAGGCCCCAGAAAGGCGGCGGCAACTTTTTTGTTGCGCTCTGTACCCCTTTTCTGCCTCTTTCTTGGTTGTTTTTTGGCCAGTTTAGGTCTTTTTTAAGCCTTTACAACCCTTCTCAGTCACTGCCTCACCAGCAAATGTTGACAACAAAAGGGCCATTTTTTTTCACAAAAGGCATTTTACGAAAAATGGCAAGAGCTATGCCATTATGGTAGTCCCCACCAATCAACTTTATGGGGGAGGGGTAAAAATAAAACCTGTGAAGTCACCATTAACGATCGGTGATATGGGTGCAGTAACCAATGAAAGTTTACCAGTTCATTATTAATTTCGCTTTTAATACATCGTCTGTCGTGGAGCATACTAATAATATAAACGTTGACGCCAAAGGTTTGCTAATATTTGAGCTCTTCTTATTTGCTAGCGATGTAATTTTCTAAAAGCATCGTCGATCAATTGCGTAAACAACTTGAATTGATTATCCTGAGCTTTGGGTTACGATTATGGTGAAGAAATGCTGGTTTCTACTAGTTGGTATCGGTGCTGCGTTCAGTCGATACTAACATTTTACTTCTGATGCTGTTTCTGTTACACCTTGATGATAGTTGTTAATTTAGCATCGTGCTTTGTTCAAACCCAGTTAGAGCAGATGCCGTAAAATTGAGAGATGATAGTCCTTGCTGTTTGAAAAAGCTGAACTTCAAACAAAATAAGCAATGCTTTGACCAATAGGAAACAACATTTATAGCTGGACGATGAGCGACATTGGAACCATTCACCAAATATAGCTTTATTATAATATTTATTGAGCGGAGAAATGCTTCGTACTTGGTAAAAGGAAGAAGGAACGATTCCACATTTAGGTTGTTGCTCAAAACTCTTTACATGGGTGTTGCTTCTACCTAAGGAAGAAATGTCTTCGTAAAACTAAAAACCACTAAAGAAAACCATCACAGAAGATGCAAAAGAATCATTAAGAAAGATCCTAACCCTAAGAAAGATACTTAGTAATTGCTGAAGGTAATCCTCAATAAATCACTAAAAAAAACTAAGGAAGGTTTTTGTAAACCAAATAATCATTAAGGAAGATCCTCAAGGAAGCTAATAAGGACTCAGTAAACGAGCTGATTGTGCACTGTACAATGAATAAGGACGACACTACAGAAAAAACGAGAGGAAAATGCTAAGGAATCAATTATGAATAGTTTCATGAAAGGTACTTCGAAATAATTCAGGAAAATACTAAGGGAGATTCTGATATATCACAGAACTACAAAGGATCATCCTCTACTACTCAATATTCACGTAACATTCATTAACATTCATTCCTCATAAACAGAAAATTGTCGAAGAATAGCCTCACGAATTTTCAAAGGAATCATTTACGTATTATGCTAAAGAAGGGTTTCAAGCGTGCAAAAGAATCACCAAGGTAGATACTAAGGAATCACTAGTGACGAAACTAGGGGAGAATCTCATGCACTAAAGAAACAATGAGGATGGTTTAGGACTATTCTCAAGGAACGCAGGTATCACTAAAAACGAAACTAAGAAAAGGCTCTCGTGTTCTTAAGAATCACTAAGTATGATCCTCACGAAAGATAGTAAGGCATTACTAAGGACTTAACTAAGGAAGGCCCTCATGTACTGGAGACCCTCACCAATATTTTATATGCTAAAGAAGCTCTTCTTGCACCGAAGATTCCCTAAGGACGATACCCAAAGAATACATTCAGGAATCACTAAGGAAGTTGATAACGAAGTTCCTAATGCATCGAATAATCACTCCACTAAGTATCGTGAAAGAACACTCAATACTCAGTGAAGGACAACAATCAACAATGCCTTACAAGTTGTGTCGTCCAGTTATAGTTCTGGCACAAATTCTTGGCCTTATCTCTTGGAATTTTAATTACTGTTCAATGAATCAGTTTAAACCACACGTCATTTACCAAATACTACAACTTTTATACTCATCAGTTACGAGAGTTGCCATAACGTACTTGTTAGTGAACAGGGTAAAAGTGGCTATGTCGTTGCCTTACGACAGTCTGCTTACCAAGATTGTTCATTGTGCTGCTCGTTTAATACCGGCAACGTTTGTTGTCTTTGTTAATATTTTTTTGCTGTTTAAGACAGCGCGTTTTCACAGGATGATGGAACTTTTTCAAACGACTGGTGCCCAGCTGAAAATGAGGATCACACAACAAAAGTTTGTGTTGAAACACACCATTCCACAAATTGTAACTGGTTTTATGACGTGTGTGGCTTGGTTATCATGTGTGTTTCAGAAAATGGCAAATACATTTATCCCACTTACAGTTTACGCCGTCATCTTAGAAGGGTATGAACTGTTTGTTGTTGGATATTTTGTCATTGCTGCTAACTTGTGTGCTGAGTACTTCACTTCCCTCAACAAAGAATTGGAGGAGGTCTTGGCTTTGGAAATTAATGATTTGAGTGAACGTTTTGATCTAATTCACCAGAAATACAAGCGACTTTGTCATCTGGTTGATTCTATTCAACATGCCTTTTCACTGATCATTACCGCAGAACTTGCACGCTTGGCTCTAAGTTTGTGTTTCTACGCTTATGAAGTTCTAACTGAGAACCAAACCCTAACTTGTCCTGCACCAAACATTATCAGTTTATTTGTGTATTCTTATCGCATTTTTGTCATATCTAATGCTGCAGAAAATGTTGCCACTGAGGTAAGGCATAATAACGATTTAATTTAATCATTTACTGTGGTTAGTGGCCAGACATACACATAGCATTGCCACGACCCACTTGCTGGAAAAACTAGTTGGCAATTTCATCGTAAAACTACTTTTGCACAGGGCATTCCAACAGAATAGGAGGGGGAGGGGATTATATTGTACGGATACTTTTTAAATGGCAGTGATGATCTTTCTTTAAGAGTAGTATAACCCAAACCCTTTACTCTACAGACATAAGAGAGTTTACATGCATTCAGTTTAATTCATCAGGTGAAAACAAGTTATGGTCCTACACGTTACCTTTATTCAAAAAGTAGAAAATCATCAACGCAACTTAATAAATGGACTAGACTGAAATTGTGCCCACCGACAGAGACAAGAGGTACAGACTAATTTTACGTAGCCCCCGTCGCTCCTTCACCGCCCTCCCAAAAAACGTATCATAATTTAGCCTTTTCTGGAATCCAAACAGTTTTATGCAACAGGAATAGGGAAATTCTACATGCATTCGGTTTTAATTCAACAGCTAACAACAGGAATTGTGGAATGTAAAAGATCCTAGGAATTTACGATTGGAATTCCGATTGTCGCTCTTTTTCTGGAGCCATGGCTTCAGCTGGGAACGTGACAAAGGCATGGTTCTCCACGTCACATTATACTTAACCAGTTCTAAATTTTCAGTGCCATCGAGTAAATGGACTATACTGAATCATTTTCGTCGGTGAATCACTTAATCATGGAAATGTACGGCCGGAAAATATGGGCATAGCCTGTGCAATCACTAGCAAACTGCCCTCTCCCTAGTCTCTGACTACTCCCTCAGAGCGAGCACTGGTGCGTCAGATTCGATATGCGTCCAGGTCCCAGCTGTACATCTATGGCTTCGTACTGACCCGGGTTCGATCCTGGCAATGGAAAGCGTATATGTATGGGTTTTTTTCCGGTTGTTTCCCACCTGTTGCACGAGAGTTTCCTCTGGGTACTCCGGTTTCGTACTTCATGCAAGGTATCATAATGGTGGTACTTTTCCCACTCCACATCTGCCGCTTGGGCACTTGGGTGGGCGGATACCTCGTTCATCGTCTGTTTCTGTTTCTACTTCACTGCTGTATTTCATGCTATATGCAGTGTAAAACCACATGGGAAGTAAAATGAAGGAAAGAAACTATTGTGTTTTAGTGTAGTCTGAATTAGTTTTAGTGGAGAATTAAAATTGAATCATTTTGTCAAATGTGAATAAATGTTCAAGGCCTGTAGCCATGTGTTCAAGGCTGAGGTGGGGGGATGATATTACCGTGGCCGTGATATTACCATTCACCATTTAGACTGCTGTCTAAAACTACTAAAGGTTTTATTGGAGGAAAAGATCATCAACAAATGTTTCAGAGAAGCAATGTGCAAGACATGGAAACAGCAGTTATCATCAAGTAGAAAAACCTATTCTCTAAATTATAACAGCTAAACACCGAGAACGGGAAAGAATTCACACCAGCTAACCTAAGTGAATTTTTTAAAGAACAAGGACCAACACGTGGCTACGAGATCCGGCTGCTCCAAACAAAATGGCCAGGCAGAAAGGGTCAACTGGAGCATTTTTGTTCCTAGTAAGGTGAGACGTAGTATCAGTGAGCTGCTGTTTTATCTATTGGGCGAACTATATAGTGTTACTGGTGGCTTTCATTAGAAACGGGTGCACTAATCTATCTCAAATTGCGACCAATGCCCCATTCCTAAAGGAACCAGAAGTACCCCAGTAGCTCCAGGGACGCACTTAAAGAAAACTATGACATCGACTGAACGAGAAAAAATAATCATGAAATCAGTACCGTATAGACACTGGTGGGTAGACGCACATATGTTGCTTTAGTTACAAAGCCTGACATTGTGTACGCGGCGAGTACAGTTTCTTTGCACTCTGTCAATCTCCGTCCTGTTCACTGGATTGCAGTAAAAAGGATTTTGTGTTATCTCCACGGAACAAAGAAATTGCAAGTTATTTTCAAGAAGAATCTGGAGAGTTTTTTTTTAGTTTACACAAGTCATGCTGACATTTCACGTGTCGATCTTTGGGTATCTAAAATGTCGGCATGACTTGTGTAGGTAGCCAAATCATCGTAGATGCCCAAAGATGGACACGTGGAGTCTTATGCTATGGTGGAATCCTAGTCTTGAGGAGAGCCACTAAACAGCGTACAGTCTCTCTGAGCCCTATAGGTACTCAAGTACCGTGCATTGTGCTTGCTACTCATTTAATATTTTGGATGAGGAAACTACCACAGTGGAAGACCACTATGATACTCAGGCTGCGATTGAACTTGCTACCTCCCAAGTTGAAAGGGCAAAGATGAAGCACCTTGTTATAATATATCATTTTGTCAGAGAAAAAATCCATTCAGGAGACATCCAGTTGTTTTCGTTCCCACCGAAAGGAATTGGGGTGATTTAATGACGAAAGGAATTTGTGTTGCACACCTTGTGTTGGCAAATGATTTACTAATTGCCCTGATTTTTGCTTGGGAGAAGAGAATCCGCCGTTGCGGCAGCTTCTAGGGGTCCCATCACATGTAGTGGCTGGCGGTGGGTCCCTGGGTCGAGTCTTGGGGTTCTGCCGGGATACGCGGCGTTTTGATTCGTGACTCTGGTGGCCTACTCCGTTGGTTCCGCACCCCTCTCACATTCTGTCGGTATTTGCCTTACTGAAGGCCGGGCTGGCCAGGTACATCATGTGTGTTGATGTGTTAGTGTGTTAGTGTTTAAGGAGTGTCTAAGTTAGTTTGTTGCGTGAGCGTATGGTTTGAAGGCCCTTTCGGCTCAATAAAAAATCAAACTCAGACAAACTAATTGCCCGTTCAATTTAAGTTTTAATTCACTTAGAGAAGAGTAAAGTACACCAGGGAGATTGTTGGACTTGATTTATTAAAGAAGACAAAAAAAATGGGTTTAACGAGCGTTAACCACTCCTGGTCATCTACCCGAAGCCCCTATGTCTGCAACAGCCAGATTCCTAGGCAGTCACCCACCCAAGTATCAATCCAGCCCAATGCTGCTTAACTTCGGGGATCTGACGAGAACCGGTGTTTCCAGCACTGCAAGGCCGCAGACAGACAGTATCTCGCACAACAATGAAGATAGCTACTGATTGTCAGGACAACTACTACACATATTGTGTGTATGATGTATTGTTTAAAGCATCTGACTAAAACACTATGTTGTCTATTAAAACGCAAGGCTGTTCCGGGTGCTGCAGACAGGGCCTTATGGCTGCGCAGGGCAGATGACCGGATGCGGTTAATGCTCGCTAGAACCCTTTGACCTTGCCAAGCTGTTAACTTCTATAAGTTCCTTAGACGCACACTTATTATAATGTTGTTATTTACTGACTAAACTTATATTTCCTTTACTAAGTCTTGACCTCTTCATTGAATGTTATTCACACAATGGTACACCATATATTATACTCCACAGAAGTCATGCGATTCTGGGAATCCTCCTTGCCTACATACCTAGGTTCAGAAAGATGTGAAAAAAGTAGTGTTTCAGAAAGGGATCTGATCATTACACCCTGATAGCTCCAGACGGAGAAGCACTCGTACCCTCTGCCCCTTTCCCAAATTCTGCTTGATCCTGCTTGTCGGATCTCAGTTTTAGCTGTTACATACCCCCACATTTCATAACGTAGGAATGCTTTAATTTTATGAAAAAAAAATAATTTACCAGGAACTGAGTTTATCATTTTTTGTTAAGTGAATCTTTCCTTTGCACACAAAATATACGTATATTGGTGATGGAATATCTCTCTCAAACTCGGCCATTCATTTGTCATTTTGTAAAATCAACTATTTTCAATTTCAGTGAAGGATATCTTAATTTAATTATTATTCATTAATAAACCACAAACAATAAATCAGAATGTAAAGGGTTAACGAAGACAGGAATTTACAATTGTGTGCATAGTCATTTTAAGTTACACTGTCGCCTAGGTCAGAAACTGGTTCCGCTGGATCGCTGTTGGTGTCTAACCCAATGTCTTGTACCCTTGTTTCCAATCCGGGTCCGTATTAGGTAACACGGCCCATCTTGGCTTCATCGAAGGAGCCACCCAACCCGTAGTCTTACCACTGCATTTGAGGGATTGGGGTAGAAAGACAGGTTGACAAAATTCGCCCTTATCGTCAGGTGTTTTACGTTGAGTATGACATGAAAAGAGAAAATGAACCAAATTAGTGAACATCAATTTTTTTTCTGACTAGTTTTGTGTTTACCAAGAAAATTGAGGTGCCAGCAGTATACAGATACAGATCATTCATGTCATAACATAGCAGATACAGACTGAACAAATTCTTCCATGTACAATTTGCGATCCTGACTTAATGTGACGTTCAATTGCAGGCAAAACTCTGTTATAAGACAATGTTGCATAACGGATACCGCAATACAATATCACACAAAGAAGAAATAAAGGTAATAATAAGTAATAATTGGGATTCTTGTTTATATTCTTCGTTTTTTTTTTTGTATATTCTTTATTTACTGCTTTCGACACAACAGTAAGTCAATACAATAAAACAGTTCCCATATACCAAAGGAAAAAAAAATCATGTATTTATTTACCATTAAAAGCAGAAAAAGGGATATGCTGAGTGCATTTTCTTTGAATGAGCTTTATCGCAGTTAACCCTGACAAGTGCAGATCGTGAAGTTGAATGATTGATGTTGACCCGTTACTTCTATCCTCAAGCAAGACTGACTGAGGTAGATGTAGCGAGCTTTTCCTTCTGGTTCTAGGCCATTTCTGATGTCCGCTGGTAGTCAACGCATACTGGCATTGCTTTGGTGAAATAAGATCATGAAGTTGAATGAATGATGATGACCAGTAGTTTTTATCCCAGATGACCACAAAAAGTGTGGATCGTGAAGTTCAATAAATGCTGGTGACCCGTGATCTGTGAAAAGTGCAGATCGTGAAGTTGAGTGAATGACGACTCGTAGCTTC